>ML986677.1:80598-105907 GCA_010094045.1 Lojkania enalia
GGGGTAGAATAAGATAAGCGAAAAGCTTTAGGATAAGGTTATATATAAAGCTTTTCGTAAAACGATTTCTTTGCATCGTTATATTATATAGTAATTCTATTGCGTCGTCGATATATTATTCTTTAAGAGATGTTATATATAGAAGTAGTATATCTTTTACTTTAAAGTTGCTTATTATTAACAGCTAAGATAGCTAGAAAAATATCTACTTTATTATAACTAGATTAGGTATTTATAGATTAAGCTATTATTATTAGAATGTAGAGTATTATATAAAGTTGGTAAGGTAGCATACTTACTTATCCGGCGTACTTACTTACTACTTATATTATTACTAGAAGAATTTTAGTAGAGTTTTAGAGGATTATTATTTTTTACTAGGTATCTATATTCTTCTACTTCTATAACTTAGTATAATAGATTTTATAGAAGCTAGTACTAAAAGAGTAGTTCTTTAAATTCTTATAGTACTTTAGTTCTAGTAGAAGCTAATTTTAATAATATTTTCTAGTAGTATAAGTTTCTTTTATATAATTAAACAGTATTAGTTTACTATTAAATAGTACTATAAAGGTTGTAAAATATAACTAAAGAAGCTTATAGCTATATAAAAACTTACTTTCCTAGATTATATTATCTCTAAATATTTAGCTACTAATTTCTTCCCTCTATAAGATATTATTTATTCTTCTTAAGGGTATAGGAATATAAGAAAGTAATAGTTACTATCCTTATAGCAAACTATTACTAAATATAGTATTTTTACTATCTACTAGTAATACTATAGAGGTATACTAATTCTTTAGCGCTAGCGCTAGTATTAATTCTAATATTAGGAGTTTCTAATTACTAGTAAT
Organism: Lojkania enalia; assembly: GCA_010094045.1. Lineage (NCBI taxonomy): Eukaryota > Fungi > Ascomycota > Dothideomycetes > Pleosporales > Lojkania > Lojkania enalia. Next base: position 81,456 of record ML986677.1, read on the forward strand.
ATCGCCGATTTATTCTTTAAAAATAGTATTCTTCTACTAATAAGCCTTCTTACTAATTAAATTTCCTACTAATTTAGTAGAGATATCTTAATTAGATAGCTAATTCTTAAAAATCGCCTCTACAACTTTAATCGTTTTATTATTACTACTATTAATAGAGCTCTTAATATTATTAATTTAAAAAAGAATCTTCTTTAAAGATTCTTTTAGTAGATATTTCTCCTTCTTACTAGATATAATATTACTAAATATAATATCTCTAGTATTTAATACCTATTTTAGTTTTAGAATTAGTATTTAATATATATTAATACTTCTATATTATAAAAGTTTCTTAATTAATATCTATAATACTAGTTTATTACTTTTTAATAGAGTTTTATCTAAAATATATACTTATAATTCTATAATCTAAAAGTAAGTAAGAAATAGTTTATAGCTAAAAATAGCCTTATATAGGGTTTTAAATTAAAGGCTTATAATTAGCATCTTATTAAGTAGGTATATTACTATATAAACTAATTCGTTAGTATATTTATTAGAAATATTACTTTCTATTATAAGAGCGCGCGGGTTATAATCTAATATTCTACTTACTTTACTAAACTATTCTATTTAGGTATATAAAACGCGCGAGCTTTAATTACAATTCTTTAATTAAGTAATACTTCTAATATATTTTATAAGTAAGTTACCTACCTAAGTAAGTTACTTATTTTATTAGCTATCTCTATATTTAGAAATATATTTTATAATAATACCTGCAGGTATTACTATAATAATTTAATAGGAAATAGATCTACTATTTATCTACTACTATATAAGTTCTAGTATTATATCTAGACTTACTGCAGTAGCTGTAGTACTTCTAATATAGTATATCTACTCTTCTACACTTCTTACCTATATATACTTTATCCTCTAGCTGCTTATCTACCTTCTTTTAAGTAGCTATCTTAGCAGCTTCAGCTTTAGTAAGACTATCTTACTTCTATAGAACCTTTTTTAATCGCTTTTTACGCTATAATAGAATTTTATTTATTTTTTAAAGCTAACTAATCTAATATTAAAATAGTATATATAAATAAACTATCTATATATTACCTTTAGTAAGTAAATTAAGAGAATTATTAATTATAGTAGGTAAGCTATTCTAATACTTAGTAATACGGTCTTAAATTAGTATTATTTAAGACTCTAGTTTAACAGTATTAGTTAGTATTTTTAACTCCTAGAGGTAACTAGCTACTAGTAGTAGTAATAGAGTACGAAGCTTAATATTAAGTTTTAATAGTATTATATTAGGATTATATAGTACTAGACTAGTACCTTAAAAGTTTATATATATATTAGCCTTAGTAATAGAGCGCTAATATACTATATAAAAGGTTAGTAGATACTAGCTTATATAAGCTTATTAATCTTATACTTATATACTTTCTTTAATAGCGAGAAATAGTTTATATCTAGAGGCTATAATAGATATAATAAATATGCTAGTATATATAATAGAATAATATTCTTCTTTTTATAGAGTAGCTGAAACTTAATAGATTTATAGCTCTTATAGCTATTAATAACTAGTAGATAATAAGCGTCTACTATATACTATTTTATATACTAATTAAAATACTCTAGCTATTTAATTGCGAGCTTATTATTTATTTATCTACTATTATTTAGCGCGATTACTCCTCTAGATAGTATATTATCGCCCTAATACTATATAGAGAAGTACTACTTACTAGTAAAGATAATAAATAGTAGAATAGTATTACTATAAGCGCTAATAGCCTAAATATCTATTATCTACTTATAATTGTCTAGCTGTAGTAATTTTAGTAAACTAGCTAATAGCTTAGTACTAGTAACTATCTTATTAGTAGATACAATACTTATCTAGAAGTTTATCTTATTAAATTTATAGATATTATTATTAGTAATACTATACTTTACTTTAGTATTACGTACTAGATTAAATTAGCTACTAATAACTTTAGGATTTTTATAGAGAGCTCTTTAATAATTATATTTTTAATAGAAGTATATTTTAAGCTTAAGAATATAATTAATAAAGTTTATTAGCTAGTTTTTACTAACCTAGTCTATAGAGCAAGCTCTAAGTAAATGGTTAGCTATATCTTATATACTATCGATTATAGGAGGATATCTATAAGATAATAGGTCTAGTATATACTATATTATAGTTAATTCTTCTAGCTTTATAAGCTTCTTTAAATTAGGCTTACAATCGTATTATAAAGATTTACTAGTATATTAGTTTCTAAACGTTATTTAAAGGATACTATAATAGTATAAGTAAGATAATAGGTCTAAATATAACACGAATCTACTTAGAGGTATATAGGAGTATATAGGAGTTTAGAGACCTAGGAATTCTATTAATACCTATAAGCCTTATATAAAAGAATATAGAAAAACTACTAAGCTACTTATAAGGGAGTATATAACTATATACGAATAGGAAAAAAGGCGGAGCTAAGGGTAGAATAAGATAAGTAAAAAGCTTTAGGATAAGGTTATATATAAAGCTTTTCGTAGAACAATTTCCTCGTATTATTATAAATACTATAGGTAGCTATAGTACTTTATATACTCTAAATTTAATCTTAATTAATAGCTAAGATAGCTAGTAATATCTAACCTTCTTAATGATTAATTAAGGTTAAGGTAGTTACTATATTATGTTGTAAGTAGGTAGAATATAACTTCTTAACAAAAGTAGGTAACTCGTTTAAGTAGGCAACTTACTTATAAAATACGTTAGATATTATAATAGTATAGGTAAGATAATAGATCTAAATATAGTATAAATCTACTTAAAGATATATAGGAATATATAGGGGTTTAAAGATCTAAGAATTCTATTAATATCTATAGGCCTTATATAAAAGGATATAGAAAACTATCGAGTTACTTATAAAGGAGTATATAACTATATATAGATGGGAAAAGAGGCGGAGCTAAGAGTAGAATAAGATAAGTAAAAAGCTTTAGGATAAAATTATATATAAAGCTTTTTATAGAACGATTTCTTTATATTATTATAGGTATCTATTTAAAAGCTAGAGTTGTAAGTTAAATTAAGCTAAGGGTAGATAATAGTTCTATTACTATCAATATATTAGTAGCTAGTAGAAGAATAGCAATTTAACAGCTACTAAATTCTCCTTAAATCGCTTTAAGATCTAACTTATAGTAGTTCTCCTAAATAATTAAAGCCTCTACTAGTATCTTATTCTTCTACTATAAAGAATCTAGTTTACTTTAAATCTCTTTAAATATATTAATAAACGCGTTCTTATCTATAATATATAATAGTAGATAATATAATATATTATTATAAACGCTTATATATAGTTAGTTAATTATACTTTAGATAGTTAACTCTATTACTATATACTATATATAAATATTAAAACGTTATATAAAAAATAGAAATATCTATATTATATAGGTTTTTATAAAAGCTAGGTTTATACTACTATATAGGCTAACTAGGTTAGTAAAATCTTCTTCTATTATAGTTATAATAAGTTAGTTATATTCTAGCTAATAACTAATAGCTATTACTAATAGCTAGTTTAAATATTATAATAGAGGTAGTGTAAGTATAGAGGTTTTATAGTATTACTATAATATATATAATTTATCTAGTCTTATTTAGTTTAGTATCTACAATTAGGTATTAGAATTTAGTAAAGTAAGTAGGGAATTTACTTTAGTCTTACTTTAAAGTCTCTAGTTTACTCTATATTATAATCTTCTTATTTTAGTTATTATAGGTAGATTCTAAGAAAGCGACTAAGCTATTTATAAAGTTAATACCCTTATCTATTAATAGGTTAACTAATATTATAGAGTTTTATTCTAGATAGAAATAGGTATATAGAAGGCGGGTATATTTAGTTAAATATTAGTTAGTATTTCCTTCTAGTTTATAGTAGAACTTTTTAATACAGTATAAAAGCTTTAAACGTTTATTAGAAAATATTAAAAGATTAGATAAATAGTTAGAATAGAAATATAAATTATATATTATTTTAAGCACACTAAAAGTTAATATAAGTATCTATTTAGAAGCTAAGGTTATAAGCTAAATATTAGAAGCACAGCTCTATACTACTATATTACTACAACTAAAAGGTACGAATAATTAATATTACTAATTATAGGTATAGAATAGTTTATAGGTATAGAATAGTATATATACCCTTATACTAAATTAAGCTAAGAGTAAATAATAGTTCTATTACTATTAATATATTAGTAGCTAGTAAAAGAATAACTATTTAGTAACTACTAAATTCCCTTTAAATTACTTTAAAGTTTAACTTATAGTGGTTCTTATAGACAATTAAGGCCTCTACTAATATTTTATTCTTCTATTATAAAGAATCTAATTTACTTTAAATCTCTTTAAATATATTAATAAATATATTCTTATCTATAATATATAATAGTAGATAATATAATATAATATTATAGACGCTTATATATAGTTAATTAATTGTACTTTAAATAGTTAACTTTATTACTACGTATTATATATAAATATTAAAACGTTATATAAAGATTAGAAATATCTATATTATATAGGTTTTTTATAAAAGCTAAATCTATACTATTATATATACTAGTTAAGTTAATAAAACCTTCCTCTATTATAGATATAATAAGTCGGTTATATTTAAGCTAATAGTTAATAGCTATTACTAGCAGCTGGTTTAAATATTATATTAGGGATAGTATAGGTATAGAGGTATTATAGTAATACTATAATAATAGATATAAACTATTAAGAAAGTTTATAAGTAGTAACCCTAACCGTTTATAGTAAAGAATATAATAAACGATAATATACAATTAATAAGATAAAATACCGATAAAAAATTGATAATCGTATCGTTTCTATTATTATATTATTAACAACCCTAGATAGCTTATATACTAAATTATCCGATAATATCGTATATTATTTAGTATAAAATTATCGCTAAGTACGATAATTTATTTTTCACGAAACGATAATTTTATTTTTAATAACCCTGGTATAGACCTAGCCCCTATAAAAACCTGCACAATATAGATATCTCTATTTTTCACGCAACGTCTTAATATTTACATGTAGTATATAGTAATAGAGTTAACTGCCTAAAGTGCGATTGACTAACTGTATGTAAGCGCCCGTAACACGTCCACTCGGTTAGAGTTTCCTACCGGTAACCGTTAACCTATCTAATGTCATAGAAAGATTCCTCCTGTTCTTACCGACAGTTTCGATGTATTTCCTCGCTATGTTACCTCGTTCTCCTCCTAGGGGATCCAAAACATTCTTGCTGATTTCCCACGAAGCCACCATAAAAGTATCCAGTAAGAATGTCGAAATTTCTGGGGAAAAGGACCGCCTTTCAACCACAACATCTACTACCCCGCACTCAGAGAACGTTTCTGGCAGGTTTGCTGTCCAGCTTTTCTAAAGTCAGTTTTTACCCGCAGCTCAATACTCATGATAAATTCCGTGACCCACTTGTGAATTTGGAAATTTGGCTTTTGTGTGTGCCCGAATGTAGCATTGTACTCAAGAAGCTTAGGGAGCTCGTCATCATATCCCGTGCCAGATGATATAGTAGCGCTTTTCCATGTTTGAAAATCGTATTCTCCCCAGGTGAGGTGACCCTCCGCTTCTGAAGCGATCATAAATTATTAGGTATAACACGATGGACGATCAGGGAGCTCTACACATACTAAGCATTTTGAGCATATTCTTCACAACTGGAACTGGGTCGTTATCCCGAATGACGGAGTTGAAGTTCTGGATATGAATGATGTCATAGACTCCTAGCAAGTCTGCAGGAGGCTCAGAAAGACAGTCGTGGATGCGGAGACTAATGTTCGATGGAAGAAGCTCTGTTGGAGGGGACTGATCATGACAGACATCAAGACCGTCTAGTTGCGCGGAAGGCTTAAGGCGACGTGACATCTCTATAAGCCAAATGCTTCCCCAATGTAAGAGCTCATTTTGCTAAAGGTGTGATGACCAAACCTACCAAGTACCACTTCCTATGTCCGCAACTCTAAGATTTTCCCCATCTATCGAAATGCTTGGGTGTATGATATAGTCGGATCCGTCTTTCCAAAGGTAATATTGCAGATTGATTCTAAACCTTGGTTACGAAATGTTCTAATATAACGGAAGAAGCGAACCTTGAGTTAGCGCCGAAGCCTCGAGACAACATATAGTTATCTTTTACGGGTGTGGTAACAACCATCTCTACGTTATCCGATTTACAAGATTTGGTGAAAATAAATGATAAATGATGAAATAGAAGTGGAGGATGTACTCTAATCTAAACTGAACTGTGGTTGCATAGCATTGCCACTACGACTCTATGAAAATGGTGCCGGATAGGCCGATATGGAGACGCTAATCTCTAGTAACATATCCAAATAATCTCTGTTAGACTCAATTCTAAGGCTCATCCTACCGCAACGCAATGCACCTCGCGCTTGGATACAACGCCGCACATAAGATACAACGCCGCACATAAGATACAACGCCGCACATAAGATACAACGCTGCACGTAGGATACAACGCTGCACGTAGGATACAACGCTGCATATAAGATACAACACTGCGCATAAGATACAAAGTCGCACACAGAATCCTTCTCTATGCCCGGAATTATGGAAACATCGAAGATTACGCTTTCTTATTCAGCTACACCATTCTAACAATGCGATTTGTTCAGGGATACGCTGTCTTTCGCCCTGAGAGTGGGCAAAGCGGGGCTCAATTGACTCGATTCGGAAGGCAACTAGAATGCATAGCATTTCAGGCGCCTACTACTTGCTTGCTGCGGTGTCGTAGCACTTGCGCCTTTTTCGGGTTAGACTACGTGATTGCCGTGATTTTTTTGCCGTGTCCTCATACGTCCGTTCAATAGGTTAATGGCCAATGCCAGCTGAATAGCCCCCAATGAATAGGGGGCGTCCAATTTACAGTGCTTGCGAAATTCTAGCATGAATAAAGGCCCCTATAGCTTAAACATTAGTCCTGCCTAAGTTTCTCAAACGCGCAACTTCCATATCTCCAAATCTTCACATACATTCTTCCCGTCTCCGTATTATATCATGCCTCCGATATCAGCCCCGAATCAAAGCCGCGCACAAGCTCTTTTGGGGTTCAGCACAATATTACTTTTTCTTCCTTATCCTTTTTTTATATTGAGAATATGGGCCAGGTGGATTAAGAAGTTGGGTTTAAGCTTGAATGACTATCTTTTGTTTTTAGCACTGGTAAGAGATACTTCCACGATCATGTCCGCTACTATACTCATTGTTCCCTAGATATTCACGTCGGGTTATAATGCCAGCATGATCGTTGGTAAGATTTTATTTCGGTTTAATAGTATGTGCCGGCAGAACTTAACGTCTCCCAGCATCTATAAAAGGAGGCTACGGACAACACTGGTGGACACTAAGCATGGATGAGATGGCTATGAACCTCAAGGTGCATGGTCGCAAAATGCTTAGGCAAAACTCCATTACTGACTAGATTAGTTAACTGTGGCAGCGACACTACTATGGCCAACAGCCAACACTTTGATTAAGCTATCAGTGCTGCACTTTTACCAGGCCATATTTCCTGGACGGAAACTTGTTTATATTGTATACTCGATCGCAGTACTAACATTAGCATATTGGTTCGGCACCGTAATGACCGCCTTCCTGATCTGTCGGCCTTTCGAATACAACTGGAACAAGATTACGATACCAGGGCATTGCGGAGATCTTATGGCCTATTATTTATCCACAGGAATCGTCAATCTTCTTATTGATATTATTATTGTGGGGTTGCCCCTACCTCTCCTGTGGAGTCTTCAAATGCCTACTTCTAAAAAAATCTATATAATTTGTATCTTCAGCCTCGGAGCCTTGTAAGGACATGTAATTTCAAAAAGATTTCATAAATTTGACCGTATTAACGCAAATTAGGATTTGCATCATTTCTATAGCTCGAGTCGTCGCCATTAAGAAATTGAATTTCGCAGATGTAACGTACGACATTGTGCTTGACAACACGACAACCGCCCTTGAACCGACATTAGGGGTCATAAATGCATGCTTACCGTTGCTCAAACCGGTAGTGTCAAAATTGAGCGGGATGCAAATCTCGACATGGTTCAAGAGCTTAAGATCAAGAGCAATATCTGCCCGACATCCTACGGTAACCGAATTAAGGCAGCAGTCAACAAAGGAGCGGCCAGATAAAACTCACCGTCTTTCACTAGATCTTTATCCGCTCGCTAATATAACGATTACACAGCAGACTGATATTAGTTTTACACAACAGAGTATGCATAGTGTGGAACGGTGATGAAGGCATGAAGGTCTAGATACAGAAGGAATCGAATCACTGGGATTTCCCCGCACATGAACCTTCATTATCGCTCCGTTCTATTGCTAGAGGAACAATCTTGAGGTTTTATGTAAGGCTCAAGTCGTGTACGTAAAATATAGAAATTGATAAGTGTGCAAATTAGTTCACGTCATCGGAGTGTACGTGGGGTCTAAAACCACCGTAGTACCAAGGATTATTGCGCTATTTCATAAGGCAAAAACGCCCCCAAGTATAAAACGGGGTCAAACTCTGCAGCAAGCCACACATCGAGTGACAACCCTGTCAGTCCTAGGCCAATAGCAACAGGCTCAGACTAATGCTTCCCAAAAAATATTTAACTGGTTAATCTCCTGCGACTTGAGGCCAAAGTGCCCTACACCTATTTTCAATTATACCTTCACATTTTCCAAATGGTTAACCCAACCATCGTTTGCGTTCCAGGAGCATGGCACTCGCCCGAGATTTATTCGGGGACATTGAAGATACTTGATGGATATGGATATCCAACCGTTGGCTTACCTCTCCCCTCTGCCGGGGCGATGCCTCCTCATATAGACTTCAGTGAGGATGTCAGGGCTATCAGAGATTGCTTGACCAAGCTCGTGTTAGAAGAGAAGAAGGAGGTTATCCTTGTAACACATTCCTACACAGGAATGCCTGGAGCTGAGGCCCCGTTTGGATTGGGCAAGAAGGAACGCGAGGAGAAGGGCTTGGAAGGGGGTGTTACAAGGCTGGTTTTCATCATGGCATTTGCGATGCCAGAGGGCTTTCAGCCTACGGCAAGCGGAGCGAAATTTCCTGAATGGATGAAGCTGGATCTTGATGTGGGATAATTCCACTAACGTATCCATTGCATTGGCACTAGATACTTACTTTTCACAGACCGGAATTGCTACAGTCCCTGCTGATGATGCGAAGAACATATTCTACAATGACATCTCGTCGGAGGAAGGAGATAAATGGGCTACGAAGCTCACTCATCAAAGCGTAGGCGTCTACACCAGCACGACATCATATGCAGCTTGGCGACATATCCCTTCGACTTACGTGATTGGTACCGAGGACAAGACTACGTTTACCCCCGAGATGGTCGATTTCATCATCAACACTGCTAGGCAGCTGGAGCCAAGTGCATTTGACGTGGTGGAGAAATGTGACGGAGGCCATTGCCTCATGATTAGTCGTCCGGAATGGCTGGCGAACGTGCTGAGGCGTGCAGCGGGAGAGCAGATCTAGGGAGCTTCTCGAACACCATTGGATGCATGGGTCGAATGTATTCTGCAGCTACCCGCTCGATAGCAGTCAACATTAGTCGTTCCTTGAAAGAAGGTAGACACCTACCTTACTAATTCTGTGACAGACAATAATCCTTGCTGCACAATGAAACATAGATAATGTCCGGTGGTAAGATGCAGTTGGAGTGCCACATTTGTGCCTACGCACAGACATAGACCTTCCACATACCACTCTGTGCAATCTAACGCTTCGGCCTTTGACGCCCTGTTCTGACGTAGCACAATTCATCGTCTTGCTCATTAATTGCGCTATTGATGCACTATGTATATTGCATCCGAAGCAGTTCGGACTCCGTTCCGATACATTAATATGCTTGTGCGCCGTGTAAGTCTACGCCTCGATGTTGCATGAGTTTGCCTTGTAGACTTAGAACTTTGGATTAGGAGGTACTCTCCGAATCAGACAAGGAGTAAAAGGCAATTACTCTCTCGGACCTGACCGGAATAATTGATATCCTATGCAGTAACATTCACAGGCAGGCCGATGGTTGGCACTGATCTGAGCCAGACATTGAATATCGGCAGCAGGAGCTAATCCGATATCGTTCCTCGTCCAAGCTGGTAAATCTTTGATTCATATTGCACGATTTTCGATCTTCCCGGTACTTTACAGTTCAGCAAATTGCCATACCTGCATTTCGATTAACGAAAGAAATAACTCCATCATGAGCCGTGATAACCACAGCTATTTACTCTCTCGCGGATTCTCCGCAAATGCGAGGTTCGTGCCCCAAATTCAAGAGGGTTCTTCCTTTACACTTATATTGGTGTCAAGGACGACATTGCAGCACTACCTGTATAAGGATGGTCTCAATTATCTTCTTCATCCAAGCATACCTACCAGTAAAGAAAATTTACGAGTTGCTGAGATAGGTGTTGGAACATGGTAAGTACTAGAGGCATGAACCCAAGAATGACTATATCAGAAGCTCGGATTATAGCCGCTAATATATTGGAGCATTTGGATGATAGAGCTTGCACGATACTTGCCGACTTCTGCTCAACTTGATGGTTTCGACATCAGTTTTGTCCAATGTCCACCCAAGGATTGGCTTTGTCCAAATATCGCCTGGATTGAGCATGATGTCTTCTCGGAACCGCCCACGGAGCTCCATGAAAAATACGACGTCATTCATATCCAATTGTTCATCACTATCTTACGCGACGGAAACCCTGTTCCCATGCTGCAGAATCTCATGAAGATGTTGAGTTAGTGCCACCTAATCATTCTCCATTAAGGGGCTAACCATTATCTACAGAGCCGGGAGGATATATCCAGTGGGGTGAATGGGACTTCAATTCATGGGAGATCTTGCGAACATCATCAGCGCCTCCTCAAGAAAATGATGAATTGAACCAGATTCGCGAGCACATATCTACGTTTGGCGGGGTAAATTCTGGGGATGGATTTATCAGTAAAAGGTAATTATGCGCCGTTCACGCCTATAGGATTGAAGTGAGCTTCCTCATTCAAATGCTAACGCTCGTCAGTTGGGTTGCTCGGTTGAAGGATACTTTCAAGGAACATGGGCTCCAGAATGTGGTAGTAGACAGGCGCAAATTCGATCAACAGATAGTAACTCTCCTCCTAGATACCTGGATTATGGCAGCTCAGGAGCTCAGTATCAATATTCTGGATAAACTTGGCGGTGGCCAAGGAGATATCATGCGAGAACTCATTGATGAGGTACGCAAAAACCGCCAAAACACAGGTTTCAACCTGGATCGAGTCATTACGATTGGCCAAAAATACTCTTAGACTGATTTAAAATTTTCTTATCCGAAAATAAATCATTAAATCCTGTAAAATCTATTGTTATGAATAAGTTAGGAGACAAGGTCTTAGGACAGACTCCCGCTCGCGCAAGCAGACACGCAACAGCAGCGCAACGATAGTATCGTGCATCACAGTTCCAAATGATTAAAAATAGCATTAAGCTCTTTGGGACACTCAAAAGTATACCGTCGATTTCGAGGGCTTGATGCGTACTTCTCTTGCCGGAATTCGCTATCAGTATGCTCTACACCATTTCGGTCACTACTAATACATGAGGCAGGGCGCTCAAAGGATACTGGGATTTCAAGTCTAGAGTTGGAGGTAGCCGAGAAAGATCATATCGACTTGCTCTTTTTGTATCGCTCGGCATGAAAAATTCCTGCATATGCATACGTCGCAAAATGCACCGCTCTACGGTGGGATTAAGGCAAACATTGTTATCTGTACCCTCCGAGAAGGTAAAATGAAAAAAGGTGGGGATTCAATATACCCTGTGGGCTGGCTGGTACGGAAGTGGACAGGTAGGAGTTCTCAGTTTTCAATTCTCGGCTGGACTATAGGCTCTGAGTATATTGCGGCGCAGTACGATAAATGATGCCGACAGACAATCTCGGTTAATTGCTGGCAATCCGTCCATCTCCTTAATATAGGCGAATATCATGGATATGGGGAATGGTCCAAAAGAAGGAAAAAGGCCGAGCTACCGCGTCCGAGTGAGAGTATCGTATCACCCGGGCATCGTTACATGCACATTGCTTCATGTAGATATATGCAGATCCCAATTTCCACAAATAAGGCAACCAGAGCGTCCTAAGTGCGTACTAGTTTCCTTCCTTTGGAGTCGGGGACTACAAAGGATTCGATACCAGCACAAAGATTCCTATTCGCTACTGGCAAACTCTTTAGTGAATTGGAGTAAAGACGAGTTCAAGTTTCCCCGGAACCGCCGTAAACTGATCCTTCATATCCTTCCAAACACTAATCCCATCTTCTCCGGGAGCCAGCGTTATGTGATATTTGCTGACCAGCAATGCAGTCACAAACCTAATCTCTGCAAGAGCGAGGTTCTTCCCTATGCATGAGTAGCGCCCAATATTGAAAGGATTAAAAGATTTCTTGTCGAGTACCAGCTCCGGCCTTGAATACCAGCGCTCCGGAATGAATTCTTCAGGTTGCTTATATAGCCTTTCGACTATAACATATTTGTCATAAGCGGACTACTTTGAGGGATCTTAAATAGACCACTTACGCCGACCAATCGTGTAGCGTGGAGCAATAATTGTAGTATTTCCCGGAATCCAAGTCCCAGCGATATCTAGTCCTTCTGGAGGAGTTTCCCGATAGCCTCCGGTCGGAACAGATGGGTGGAGGCGAAGAACTTCGTTAATCACACCGTTCATATGTTCGAGGTTCTTTAGCCCTTGTATATCGTATACGGATGAGAGAGAATTAACTTCTTGACGAACTTTCTCAGCATGCTTGGGATAGATGGCCAATCGGTAGAAGATGTTGACCATGGTCGATGCAACGGTATCGCTAACTAGGTTAGTCTCAGAGAATGAAGCTACTAATTTCTCATACCTTCCAGCAACAATCAAAGCCACTGAATCACCGTTTAACAATGGCTTATCGTTCGACAAGGTGCTCTTCACCTTCGCATGGCGAATAAGCCAAGACGAGATCTAGGACGTTGTGTCAATCATGGCCGTTTTGTTCGATGCTGTTTTCGTAATTGACTCACGTTCGCATCATTTCGATCTTCCTTTTTTTTTATAAAGAGATTTAGTCTCATGAATGCTGACAAACTCGGTGCAACTTTACATACCTGTATCTGCTCCGCCATGCGCTCAGCACACCATGCAATCATACGATTCCAATCTCTGATAATTGGGATAACTGGGAAGCTAAAAGCTAATTGTGCCAACCATGGAACCGAGCTAACTGGGCCTAAGAGTCCTAGAGCTCTCCGCAACAGCACAACTGCATAATGCCACTCCTTGCTTTCCAACATGTTGAAAGATTTCGCGAAGGCGAAATCCCCCATGACATCGAAAGCAAGGAAGTAGAACCACTGAGTCATGTTTATCGATTCTCCAGCAGTGCTTGCGATGTGTTTTTCTAGCTTGACTCCATGTGACTGGATCCGCTCCTCATACCCCGACATTGCTAAAAGGTGGCGTATTAGTAAAACAGGATTCCCAAATAGAAATTCATAGACTGACTCTTGAACGAAATTGCCTGCTCCCAAGCCCGGCGCCTTTGATCATGCTGTTGCTTACTTCGAATAGTATTGAGCGCGTACAATGGCAAAAGGATATCGTACCATGCAGCTTTGGTACAATTGTTCGAAGGGCCGTTGATTGCCCACGTTGCCTCCTGGTTAAAAACGGTTATCTCACTCGGGCCTTCAGCGAAGCGTTAGAGCGCGATGCTAGAGTAGAGTTTCGTGTTTTACTTGCCAGTGCGTACAAAATCTCCATACTTTTTGTAGAGTCCATCTAGCAAAAGATGGTTTTGCGAGTCTAGTGAGTGAGCAACGTGCCACAGTTTGGTAATACTAGCTAGAGTTGGGCCAGGGAAACTACGCAGTCGGTGAAAGAATCTACGGTAGACCACGATACTCGCTAAGAGCCCTAGGAGATACACTGTAGAAATAATCATCGACGCCTTGAAACTTTGATAGAAATATCCATTTACCGACTTCCCATAGACAGTTAACGAAAACAAGACCACATGTAGCCAGAAAAGAAGCGGAGCTTTCATATGGTGTTCTCCGTGTTTATAGAAGCCAATGTGAGATATAACACCAGCTACTGCTGCTAACAAAATCTCTGTGTGTAAGGTCCCGTAGAGCAGGGAAATTAAAGCGTTCATGATGAATGTTCTGCTTTATTAACTTTTAGAAGTATTGAGGCTTTGAATATCTAGTATGAAGTGTTTCCTCGCAAAGATAATGGGCGTCGGGCGGCATCGGGTTTGATGTAAGGCAATTACATGGGTAGATGGTCCTGCTAACGGAAAGAGAAGGTCGTCTGTTGCAACAGTGAAAGCCCCTGCAAGCCACATTGTGCACTTTCTGATTCCTTCCCGGACATCGGACATCACAACTAAGCTTGGCAGTGACCCAGCGCCGACGAGACAAATCATATCACACATAGTAGTAGGGAGCAGAGATATTGGCTGGGGCTTTTTCGGCTCCAATAGTCCTGACTTGCCACGTACAATCTGATATCTGACATGCATAAGGTTGCATTCCTACGTATGACATGGGTATTGATCAATTCTAAAGGGAAAGTTGGGAGATGTCCGTGGACAACTCATTACTGGACAAATTCAAATGCTGCTAACTCCTAATTTTCTATAAGACGGAAAATCGGCAGGGCATTCCTTTAATTTAGTAACGGAAGGTTAGCTATAGAATCTCTCCTGAAAGTTAATACAGAAGAATGCACAATCAGAAACCGACTGTTAATCATGGGCAAAGCGTCATTTCCACAAAGCTACCGCCGGTAAGAATTTGACGAAACTATTCCAGGCAGCTCAAACTCCTGTTTACAACACGTAGTATACTTACTCCGCCAAAGGGAAAACACCAGGTTCAAACCCGCCCATCCTACCTATACCAGGCGTACACTATATGGCTGTTTACGCATAGCGACTTGAAGACAATCGTTGGACCGAGTACGTTCTTCGCAATCGTATGTGCAAAGTCAGGACCAGTCATGATGGGAGGCGAGTACCTTCCAATCCTATTAATCCTGAGGCGAGTTCCGATAACCGCTTTTTGGGTGTGGTGTAATCTTCTACCATTCGCAATAGACAACCAAAGACAGCATGGGAGCGTCATTGAAGATGAGATTAATAAGCCTTGGAGACCTCTACCGTCAAAAAGACTGAGCCAAAACGACGCCGTCATGATAATGCTCCTTTTTTACGCCTTCGCTGTCTTAATAAGTCTATACCTTCGTGGCCTATTGCAGTGTTTCGCTCTAATGGGATTGGGATATTGGTATAACGACCAAAATGGCGCGGATTGCCATTTCATTACCCGGAATTTTATCAATTCTTGTGGCTATGTTTGCTTCGCATCCGGAGCGCTCGAAGTTATATCTAACCGTTCGATTTATAACCTTCATCCTGCGGCATATCAATGGTTACTCATAATCAGCATAGTAATATTCACAACAATACACTCGCAAGATATGGCCGACCAAGAAGGGGACTTTCTTCGGAGCCGATGGACTCTCCCTCTTGTCATCGGAGATACGGCAGCAAGGACAACTCTTGCAGTCTCATTGGGCATATGGTCAGTTATTTGTCCAGCATTTTGGCAATTAAGCGCGAAAAACTCCGCTGTGACTTATCTCTTAGGGATTATTGTTGGCATTAGATTTCTTTTCAAAAGATACGCGGAAGCGGACAAGATATCGTTTCAAATTTACAACCTGTGGATAGTTAGTATATTCTCGCTGCCGCTTTTAAGAAGCTTGAGTGGGCCATAGGATCTAGCGATTTAATACGACCCCGAAAGAAACGATGAGACAAATCTAAGGGTAGAGCGGTAGATATACATCAGAGACAGACGGCTAACTAACTTTCTTAATTATAACGTGTTCTATCAGTCCTCAGACTGTATCGGTCCTCGGGCTATCCAATTAGAATCGCGGTGGCTTTTTATATGATTATTCTACAACGTTAAAAGATATTCTAGTGAAAGCTAGCCTGCAGCTTCTCTAGCCTCTACTAAATTGATTCCTGGTATGGCCCTAGATATAGTAATTAGAATATGTTGGTGGTGGGCGCTAGCACACCTGAGTCGCCTCTCTCTAAACCTCCTCCTACTCAGCATCTTCAGCCTGTTCAACTAAATGCCGGCCCTGCGGGGCTGATAGTACACGTCCTAGTAAAATTTACCCGGGCGATGCTGTTACTTCTGCCTTTTACGGTGGTTTTCTACGCGAAGCCTAGTATTCTCCTTTGCTAGTAGAGCTGCTAAATGCATGGCCAGCTTGTAGTATTTCATAATCCGGTTTATTACCCAGCTATTAGGGATCTAAGACTGGCGCTGAAGTAGATCGGGTATAAGTATTGCCTACTTCTCTAGCTAGGTAGTCGTGTGTAGTGGCTCTAATATTCTAATATCTGCGGGAGAATACGCGGTACTAAGTGTTAGATATGATAGTATAGAAGAGTACTAGATATACTACTAAAATATATAATACGTATAACGTATTCTACCATTAAAGCGGCTACTTTTTCTTAGCGTAACAAACACCATATACGAAAAGTTAATTTACTCAATACTAATAAGAGATTCTATATATAATACACTTTTATCTGATTTAGAATTTTCCCTAATATCCTTTTAGCACGTATAAGCGTTATGTCCAATCTTACTACAGTTACTACAGTAGCGTTAAGCTAGTTGGGCCCTTTCTTAAGTATCAGCACCACGAGTCTTCTTAACGGGATAGAAGCTTATAAATACCTCAGCAGCTACGTATAAAGATCCCTCGTTATATGATACTATACTACTATACTAAATATACTTTCTTTTACGCGTTTTACGCTTAGTTACCTCTTCTAATTACCTTTTAAGCTTAGAGTTGCGAGTTAAAAGAAGCGTATTCTAATATAGTATTAATATAGCACCTTTTATAAGCTATAATAATCCTTCTTATACCTCTTTTAATAATTGTATAAAAGACTTTTATATAAGTATTAATTGTAACGTAGTTTACAAGCAGGCTGTTAATATAAATAAGCTGTTATCTTACTAAACTTTTAACAGCCTACCTAAATTAACGTATAATAGCTTAATATAGTAATATATAATCAACTTATAAAGAATTACAAATTATCCTTATAATCTTAACTATCGATCGAGGTTAAGTTTTAACCGAGAATAGCGCTATAACAACTTTTCGCTACTCTTAAATTACTCTCTATTTTTAACGTATTAGAATAGCTACGCGATATAATTATAAGCCGAATTTAAAGAAGCTTATAAAGACTAAAGAGGAGGTACTTATTAGCTATATCTTTAATCAGGATTTACGAGGATTTCCGCCTATAATTAATAGCGTATGAGCTATAGTAAATAGACTATTAGCTAAGTACGGCGCTAGTTAGGTTAGTATCTACTAGCCTTAAAACTTTATATAGTATACTAAACGCCTTAAAACCTAATTAAACTATTCTTATAATTAGTAGTAAGCTCTATATAAAGATCTAATAATTATAGGCGTATAGTTCCAGCTTCTATAGAGTATAAAGGGGAAGTACGGAATTTAAGATAAAGATACCTACAATTTTAACGAGATAGGCTTTATTATAGGCTAAATATCAGCTTAGCTAGTTGTTATAGGGCTAGAGAATTATCGTATAAAGGCTATCTAGCCGGGTAATTATAAATAAACTATAATAATCTTAGTAATTAATATAATTAGCTGGGTAATTCTACTACTTATTATCTTTAAGAGTATCTACTACCTATCTTATTAGTATAAGAGTAATAATATACCGGACGATTAGGTAATTACAACTAGTAATAATAGCTAGACAAATAATAAGATTAGTATTACCTAGCTTAAGTACTTTAATTAGTATATAAAGAGCCGTATAATAGGCACCTATTAATTACTAGTTATTAACGGCTATAATAGCTATATTTCGCTTGAGTTTTAAGAGATCTATAAAAAGGAGAATATTATCTATCTTTATATACTGCTATATTTATTACACCTACTATAGCTATTTAATATAGACTGCTTCTCGCTATTAAAGCGCGTATATAGTACTGAGATTTTAGCCTTAGTATACGATTATATTAACCATATTAATAAGACTACCTTTTTTCTAGCCTTTAAAGCGGCCTATAATTAATTAATTATAGAGGCTAATATCCGTATAAACTTTTAAGGCGCTAGAATAGTATAATATAATTTAAAGGTAGTACTATTAAAACTTAATATTAAGTTTTATATACTAATACTACCTATATTAGAGACTATCCTCTAGAAGGCTAAAATACCTAGTAACGTGCGTAAACTAAAAGCTTAATTAATAATATTAAGACTTATTATCTATATTAATTATCGTAGCTTTTAATTAATTTTAAAAGAGTATTATAATACTAACGTATTCGATCGCGTTAATAGCTAGTTAAATTAAGAGCTTTAAGTAAGTAAATAAGATAGTAATAAAGCGAAAATAATAGAAAAGAAAACGATTATAGAAGTAGAGGATTTTAATAAAAGCTGCAGGTAAGGATATAATTAATTAAAATAACGTTAAGGAGTAGATTAATAAGAAAATTTATAATTAGAGTACCTAGCTATAAAAGAGTAACTAGCCTTAATAGAGCTGTAGGCGTTATAAACAGCCTAGCTACTCCTTTACAGCTAAGTACTCTAATTATAAATTTTCTTATTAATCTACCCCTCAATATTATTTTAATTAATTATATTCTTACCTGCAGCTTTTATTAAAATCCTCTACTTTTATAATCGCTTTCTTTTCTATTGTTTTTATTTTATTACTACCTTATTTACTTACTTAAGGCTTTTAATTCGATCAGCTATTAGCGCGATCGAATATATTATTATTATAGTACTCTTTTAAACCTAATTAAAGGCTGCGATAATTAATATAGATAATAAGTTTTAATATTACTAAATCCTACTATAAATTATTATTAATTAAGCCTCTAGTTTATATATATTACTAGGTGTTTTAGCCTTCTAGAGGGTAGTTTCTAATATAGGTAGTATCGGTATACGTAACTTAATATTAAGCTTTAATAGTACTATTCTAACGCTTTAAAAGCTTGTATATATATTAGCTTCTATAATTAATTAATTATAGGCTGCTTTAAAGGCTAGAAGAATGGTAGTTTTATTAATATAGTTAATATAATCGCGTACTAAGACTAACATTTTAGCGCTATATACGCGTTTTAATAGTAAGAAGTAGCCTATATTAAGTAGCTATAGTAGGTGCGACAAATATAGCGGCATATAGAGATAGATAATCTTCTCCTTCTTACAGATCTCTTAAAACTCAAGTAAAACGTAGCTATTATAGCTGTTAATAACTAGTAATTAATAAGTGCCTATTATATAGCTCTTTATATACTAATTAAAATATTTAAGCTAGGTAATACTAATCTTATTATTTGTCTAGCTATTATTACTAGTTATAATCGCCCAATCGCCCGGTATATTATTATTCTTATACTAATAAGATAGGTGGTAGACATCCTTAAAGATAATAAGTAGTAGGATTATCTAGCCGATTATATTAATTGCTAAGATTATTATAGTCTATTTATAATCGCCCGACTAGATAGCCTTTATATAATAATTCTCTAACCCTATAATAACTAGCTAAGCTGATATTTAACCTATAATAAAGCCTATCTTATTAAAATTATAGGTATCTTTATCTTAAATTCTATACTTCTCCTTTATACCTTATAGAAGCTGGAACTATACGCTTATAATTATTAGATCTTTATATAGAGCTTACTACCAATTATAAGAATAGTTTAATCGGGTTTTAAAGCGTTTAGTACGCCGTATAAAGTTTCGAGGCTAGTAGATACTAACTTAGCTAGCGCTATACTTAGCTAATAGTTTATTCGCTATAGCTTATATACTATTAATTATAGGCGGAAATTCTCGTAGATCCTGATTAAGAATATAGCTAATAAATACCTCCTCTCTAGTCTTTATAAGCTTCTTTAAATTCGGCTTACAATTATATTACGCAGCTATTCCAGCGCGTTAAAGGTGGAGAGTACTTTAAAGGTAGTAAAAAGTTGTTGCAGCGCTATTCTTAGTTGAAACTTAGCCTTAATTAATAGCTAAGATTGTAAGGATAATTTATAATTCTTTATAGGTTGATTACATGTTACTATATTAAGCTATTATATATTAATCTAGATAGACCGTTAAAAGTTTAGTAAGGTAACAGCTTGCTTATATTAAAAGCTCGCTTATAAACTATATTATATTAACCTAAATTTATATATATTACTTAGAGTTTTAAACTATTAGGGGTCTTCTTATAAAAGTAGTTCTAGTAGAATATATAGTTATATATTAAAGCGATTTAATATAACCTATATATTTAGAGGAATAATTTCTATTACTTTAAAGGTTTTTTAATAGTTCTTATATATAAATATATTAAAAAACGCGTCTTTAAAAGCTAGTAGAAAGTCTTTCTTATTAATATAAAAGATATATTAGTATACTAAGTCTTATATATATTAAAAGTACTTCTACTTTAAAGGCCTAAAGTAAACTATATTAAGTAGCTAGAAGATATATAATAAATACTCTAGTATATAGAAGGTAAGGATCTTATTCTTAAGGTAGTAGTTCTTAAAATTCTAGCTAAGGTGGCTCTTATAGCTATCTAGAATTAGTAGCTAATATATCTCTATCTAACGCGCCTTTATATAAGTATTAAAGTACTTTAACTATTTAAAACTAAGCGTATTATTCGTCTAACTATTCTTAGATACTAAAAGCTTCTAATTATATAGTATATCTATCTTCTTATACTAAGTAGAGATATAGATACACCTTTTATAGATAATAAAAGGTAAGGTTATATACTCTACTATATAGATACTTTAGATAATAGTAATCTACTTCTAATTATCTAGCTATATAAGATTAGGTTTTATACGTCTTTCTAAGCCTATAATAATTTTTATAGACCTAATTACGTTTATTTAAAATCTAGTCTTATTAAAGTTATATATATCCTTATTATAGATACTATATATAGCCTTTATCTCTTTAATAAGCTTAAATTATATGCTAATAACTTTAGAATCCTCCTACTATATTCTTTAATAGTTCTTTACCTAAATACTATTTTAAGATTATTTATATATATTATAAATCTTTTAGTCTAATTCTTATCTACTAGCTCTTTACTATACGTAGCTAATAGTTTATCTATTATAGAGATTTTTAGCTAGTCTACTAAACTATATTAGATATTGACGTACGATATTATAGTTAATATTACGCTAGATATTATACTAGATATTAGCTAATATACCCCTTTTTTATATATATAAATATAGCCCGCTAGCTATCTTTAATTAACTAGTTTAGCTTCTTATCTCGCTTTCTAAGATAAGATTCGCCTCTTACTATAGTTATAAGCCTAGTTGCTATACTAAAATAACTGCAACTTAATTTATATATTATTATTAATATTTCTTCTTTTTATTTAGTATTATAATATTATAATATTATTATCTTTATTATTAATTAACAATTTTTAGGTACTTAGCTATTAGTATTATATATAAATTCTATACTTTTATATACCTATTAATATATTATATTATATTTAAGACTATTCTTTTAGTATTATATATAGATTCTATATTTTATAAGCCTATTAATACGCTATATTATATTTAAGGTTATTTTATTCTCCTATATTAATATATTCTAGTATATTTCTAGTATTATAACGGTTATATACCCCTCTATAGTTATATTTAAGAAGAAGATACTTAATACTTCTAGCAATTAAGAGGATTAGCTTAAGTAGTATAAACTAATAGCTAGTAGGCTAAAGGTATAAAAATATTTAGATCTAAGTATACCTCTTAAAAAGATTAAAATTTATAGGCTAGAACATCCCCTCTTTAATATAGGTAAGTTCTAGACCCTAAAGATAAATTTAGAAGGGGAAATAGAAAGTTACCCCTCTAATAGAGTTATATACGAGGAGATAACTTTAATATAAATAATTGTTACGGTAATACCGCGACACCTCTATACCTATACTATTTTTACTATAATACCTAAACCAGCTGCTAGTAATAGCTATTAGCTACTAGCTAGAATATAACCAACTTATTATAACTACAATAGAGGAAGGTTTTACCAACCCAGCTAGCCCATATAATAGTACAAACCTAGCTCCTATAAAAACCTATATAATATAGATATTTCTATTCTTTATATAACGTTTTAATATTTATATATAGTATATAGTAATAGAGTTAACTACCTAAAGTACGATTAACCAACTATATATAAGCGTCTGTAATATTATATTATATTATCTACTATTATATACTATAGATAAGAACGTATTTATTAATATACTTAAAGAGATTTAAGATAAACTAGACTCTTTATAGTAGAAGAATAAGATGCTAGTAGAGGCCTTAGTAACCTAAGAGAACTGCTATAAGTTAGACCTTAAAGTAATATAAAGAGAATTTAGTAGCTGTTAAACAGCTACCCCTCTACCAGCTACTAGTATATTAATAGTAATAGAACTATTACCCGCTCTTAGTCTAACTTAGCCTATAATCCTAGCTTCTAAATAGATATCTACGTTAACTCCTAATCTACTTACGATTATATACGACCTATATTTCCGTTCTAACTACTTATCTAACCCTCTAATATTTTCTAGTAAATGCTTAAAGCTTTTATACTTTATTAGAAAGCTCTACTATAAACTAGAAGGAAATGCTAACTAATATCTAACCGAACGTATCTGCCTTTTATATATCTATTCCCGCCTAGAATAATATCTAGTAATATTAGTTAACCTATTAATAGATAAGGATATTAACTCTATAGATAGCTTAGTCGCCTTCTTAGAATCTACCTATAGCGACTGGAATAAGGAGACTATAGTATAGAGTAAGCTAGAAACCTTAAAATAAGGCTAAAGTAGGTTCTCTACTTACTTTACTAAATTCTAGCGCCTAATTACAGATATTAAACTAAATAAAACCGGATAAATTATATATCTCTAACGTTCTCTCTCTAATAAGCTCCGCCGTACTATAATAGGTATTATAATACCTAGCACCTTAAACGACTATACTAACCTAATTTCCCTATATAATACTAACCTATATTACCTGTCTAGTAACTACTACAAATAACCGAAGTATTATACTACTTACTAGAAGGACCCGAATACTATAGAACTTAATACTTCTAGCTACACGCTTATAAGTTCTAATAAATAAGAAAGATACCGCTATAAAGGACGCTGTTATAAGTATAGAAGTAGGAGACATATTTTACTAGAATATAACGCTCCTCTACTATTAATCTATTAAGGGTCTTAGAGCCCTACTATACCTTATAGGTCCTACTCTTAATCCTCTAACCAATCCTCCAACCAATTCTTAATATACTTATTATCTTATAGATAAGGCTATTACTCTTACTCTTAAATGTAGCTAGCCTTACTAACTAGAATATTACTAAAAGGTCTATCTTAGAAGTAAATTACTTCTCGAGATTACGCCTATACTAAATCTTTATATATCTATAAAACTAGCTTCTATAGAAATAGTTATAAGACTATTAAATTCCAGCTCCTTTCTTAATCTATTAAGACCTAGTCTAGTAAGATATTAATATTCTTATTAATACTAGGGCTACTAGTTATAGCTATATCTATAGAGACCTTATATATACTCTAAAACTCCAAAAGATATAACTCTTATATAACTTATACTTAACTAGCTTTAATAGAGAAGTCTTTTATAAGAGAACTATCTTCTACTTAATTACCTTAATCCTCTAATACCTGAACTATTTAGAGATAGTATATCTCTATATAATTATACTAGAAAAATACTAGTTAATTCTAAGATAGCTATAGATATATAAGTATTATATAAACCTAGACTATAAGAATAAACAGCTAGTTTTTACTACTAACTAATACCTAACTCGATACTTATAATCTACTAGTATTACTATCTACTAATAGGCTATTTAAACGGTTATTAAAAATTGTAAACTATCTAAATCTAATATAAAAGAAGATTCTAAAGCAACTAATTTACGACCTCTATATAACCTAAAGCCTAGATAGTACCGTTTAAAACTCCGCCTATTAAGCTATATCTAATATAATTACTAGCTACTTAAGATATTA
>ML986677.1:116289-159887 GCA_010094045.1 Lojkania enalia
TAAACTAATACTAGTCTAATTTAGCTAGGTATTTTAGCTTTAGATACCCTTTTATAGTACTAGAGGTATATTTCTATACTAACGCTATATATATACGCTCTATTTAATAGTAATCTATATTAATCTTAAGTCGGTCTAGAATTAAGGCTTACTATTATTTAAATATCGGTTTATTACTATCTATAAAGCTTTCAATCTTAGGCGTATATTTAATAAGATAGGCTTAAGAGTGCTTAAAGATAGCTAAGAAGTTTCTTACTAAAGGAGTTGCAAAAGTTTCTTAACATATTATTAGTTCTAATTTAGTAGTTTATAGAGGTTAATTAGAACTAGTAGTTTTCTATTATAGTAAGAAGCGAATCTTATCTTAGGGAGGGAGATAAGGAGCTGAACTAGTTAATTAAAAATAGCTAGCGGGCTATATTTATGTATATAAAAAAGGGGTATATTAGCTAATATCTAGTATAATATCCGGCGTAATATCGTATATAATATTATACGTCGATATCTAATACAGCTCAGTAGACTAGCTAAAAATCCCTATAATATCTATCGTATTAAGCGTATAATCTCCTCTTATAAAATTGCGATTTATTTCTTAAAGGTTAGTTTACTCTAATTTTCCTCCGAATTAGATAGGTTCTTTATTATAGGCCCTATAGAGAGGGGTCTACCTATTATAAGGCCCTTTATAAGAGGTAATAGTTGTTTTACACGCGTAGATAAAAGTTTACTCTTACTACAACTTATATATATATTAGTTCTAGTATAGGAATTAGAAGGTAAATTATAGTTAGATATTAGCGGTTACTTCCGATTCTAATAGGTTATTAGTAGTCTCCGAGTTTCTACCTAGGCATACTCTACGCGGCTTTTCTAAAGGTAATTCTAATTATAGGGGATAGGAAGTTCTAAACTTAAAGGCTTTAGTTAATAGAAGGTTTTTAAGATTCTATCTAGATAACTAAATAATTTAATATAATAGTATATAAGTATTATAATCTAAACTAAATCAGGTATATTTTAGACTTAAATATAGTTAAATAAACAATCGATGCGATATTATTAAAGAGACTATTACTAGTAGTATTAAGTTCTTCTATATAATATAACGGCGTAGGTAAGATAATAGGTCTAAATACAGTACAAATCTACTTAGAGGTATATAGAAGTACATAAAAGATTAGGAACCTAAAAATTCTATTAACACCTATAGGCCTTATATAAAAAGATATAGAAGAACTACTAAGCTACTTATAAGGGAGTATACAACTATATACGGATGGGAAAAGGGGCGGAGCTGGGGGTAGGATAAGATAAGTAAAAAGCTTTAAGATAAGATTACATATAAAGCTTTTTATAGAACGATTTCTTCGCATTATTACAACTTCTATAAAAAGACTTCTAATAGTTTAAAACTCTAAGTAATATATATAAATTTAGGTTATAATTAATACTTATATAAAAGTCCTTTATATAATTATTAAAAGAGGTATAAGAATGATTCTTATAGCTTATAAAAGGTGCTAAATTAATACTATATTAGAATATACTTCTTTAAACTTACAACTTTAAACTTAAAAGGTAATTAGAAGAAGTAATTAAGTATAAAACACATAAAAGAAAGTATATTTAGTATAGTAGTATAGTATTATATAGTAAGGGATCTTTATATATAGCTACTAAAGTATCTATAAGTTCTTAGCCCTTTAAGAAGACTCGTAGTACTAATACTTAAGAAAGGGCTTAACCAGCTTAACGCTACTATAGTAACTATAGTAAGACTAGATATAACGCTCGTATATGCTAAAAGGATAGTAGGGAAAATTCTAAATTAGATAAAAGTATATTATATATAGGATCTCTTATTAGTATTAAGTAAATTAACTTTTTGTATATAGTATTTATTATACTAAAAAAAAGTAGCTGCTTCGATAGTTTAGCTACTTTAACAGTAGAATATATTATATAAATTTAAGTTAATCTTTAATTATTTTAAAATTTTTATATAAAATTTTCTAGTAATTATAAAACTAATTTAGATATAATATACTCTATAAATAAGCGGCTACTATAAGTAAATAGCTACTCTACTATCTATACTAAGCTTTATATATAACTCCCTTAATAATACTATAGTATATTAATTAGATATTCTAGTAGAGAATTATTAAGTTCTTTTTTCGCCTGATTAATAGATATAAATATTATAGCTAACTATTTTATAGTATATATAGTACTAATAGCTCCTATTAACGCCTTTTACCTCCTACTATACTAGTAGCAGCCTTTTTAAGTTCCTATTTAATTAATATAATATCTTCTTCCTATATATATTTCTTTTAACACCCCTTATACTTTATAAGATCCTTTATAACCTACTCTAGAACAGCTGTTTGGTTTTATTATAAGGTATTAAAGTAATCTATTTTTTAATAGCCTTTATAAAGCTACTCTACTATCTTAAGTAGAGTAGAAAGTAATAAATTCTAATAGCTTTAAATACGATTATAGAGCAGCTACTTCTATATATTAAATTTGTAAGGATTATAGAGTATTTTAGCCTTCTAAATAGTTGTAGTTTCTAACTCTAGTATAAGTATTTAAAGTTTAATATCTAGTTATAAGAGGACTATATCTAGTTTAAATAGAACTAGACCTATAGTTTAGAAGTCTATATAGATATTATCTTTTATAATTACTTTCTTAAAGGCTACTCTAAAAGCTAGTAGAAAGGATAGCTTATTAATATAGTTAATATAGTAATAAATTAGCTAGCTAACTTTAGTTCTATATATATACTTTAATAGTAAAAAGTAGCTAATATTAAGAGGTTATAGGATATATAAAGTATATATAGGTATATAGAGAGCTATAATTCTATTCTACTTATAGGAAAATAGGAATTTAATAGAGTAGTAGCTTTTATAGCTATTAAATATAAGTAGCTGCTATTTATTAATTAAACGACCTTTTATATATAAATTAAAGTACTTTATCTACTTAATTCTATACTTATTTATTATCTATCTATTCTTACTAATACTAATTACCTAATCTTTTAGTAGATTCTTATTATATTAGATTGTCTAATAATATTTTACCTTAAGGATAATATATAGTAGAATTATTTAGCTAGCTATACTAACTTCTTAAATAATTATAACCTATTTTTAATTATCTAACTATATAGCTTTTAGCCTATTATATTATTCTATATTTATAATAACTATATAACTAGTTATTACCTCTATCTAAAAGCCTATCTTATTAAAATTCAAAATATTTTTAGATATAATCCTATATTTTTTAACTATAGTTTTAACTAGATTAAACTATTTAACTATAATATTTAAATCTTTATATTTTACTTATTAGTAATTATATAGTCGGTTAAAATAGGTTTTAATTAAAAGTATATATAACGTAAGTAGTAAGTAAATACGCTAGGTAAGTAAGTATACTACCTTACTAACTTTACGCAATACTCTACCTTCTAATAATAATAGCTTAACCTATAAATACCTAATCCAGCTATAATAAAATAGATATCTCTCTAGCTATCTTAGCTATTAATAATAAGCAACTTTAAAGTAAAAGACGCGCTACTTCTATATATAATATCTCCTAAAGAATAATACGTCGACGACGCAACGGAATTACTATATAATATAATTATAAGCTAAATTTAAAGAAGCTTATTAAGCTAGAAGAGGAGGCTATTATTATATATTTACTTAACCTAGATTTATAAAGATTTATACCCTCTCTAGATACTATATAAGATATAGTAGATAAGCTACTTACTAAGCGCGGTACTAGATAGGTTAGCTAGAAATAGTCTAGAAACTTTATTAAGTAAGTAAATAGCCTTAAAATATAATTTAATCGACTATACAATTATTAGAAAGTTTTATATAAAGATTCTAAGATTATTAAAGTCTAGTTTAAGCTTATAGCACGTATAAAAGCTATATATAGTATCTGTAATAAGGATATCTACAATTTTAATAAAGCTAGCTTTATAATAGGTAAGATATTACCTAAACTAGTTATTACTAGTTTAGAAAGATATAGTTAGCTAAAAGCTATATAATTAGAGAATTGTAAGTAGATTATAGTAATTTAGAGAATTAATACTGTTAGGTATAATATCTTATAGCTTTAAGTTACGGGTTAATAATATAGAGTTACCTAACCTAGGGTTAAAATAGCCGAATCGTACCCTATAAAGATGGTAGCAATTTGTCTCTCTTTTATTAGCTATCTCTTTTCTAAGAGAACTGAATATACGAATATTTTAGCTCTACTACTCTATCTATTATTGCTACGCTATAATCTATTATACTAGCCTATTATATTCGAATTACTCAAACTCTTTAAAGTAGCCTAGTAGTAATTTCCGATACTATAAATACGTCTCCTACCCCTCTTAGCCTAACGGCCGGCTTAGCCGGGTGTATAAGGACCCTAACGTCTAGTAATAGGCGAGATACTAACCTTAGAGCTAGTAAGGAACTTATTTAGCTAGAAGAGTAGACTAGAGTAAATATTTATTAAATATCTAAAGAATTGTAGAGTTATAGTACTATCTAGTACTCTCTAGCTTAGAGTAGTATAGAGTAGAACGTAGATACTAAAGACTTAGAAAGACTGTAATAATAGATATAAGGTAAATAAAATTAGAAGAATCTCGAATAGCTATAAGAGATAAAGTAATAATATAAAGTAGATAACATTTCTATAATTAATTTAGCTATTATTATATTAGAGGGAGTGTAGCTACTATAAACTACCTCTACCTAAACTAACCTTCCTTACTCTAAACCTCCTTATACCTATAAGAAAAAGGATTATATAAACTATAACTAATAGATTTAAGACTATAAAAAGTATTTTATCTAGTTACTAGTAGACTTTTAAATAGAAAGATAGAAAGTTTCTTTTACTTCTAGATATATCTTAGAGTCTTTAAAGACTTTATAAGAGATATATAAAACTATAAAGTGTTAAAAGAGTATATATTAGATTTCTATATAAGATATCCTAAAAGTAAAGATACTAAACGTATTAGGAACTCTATTAGAATGAAGGTAAGAAGCTTTTAATACCTTAAAAAGGTGTAGATAAAGGATAGGCTAGTCTTCAACTAACTTATTAAACTATATAAGGCTTCTATAAGAAGAAGTTAGAAAGATAAATAAAGACTATATAGTAAATAAGTTTATCTTAGCCTTATCTAAGCTAATAAGGAGAGATTTAAATCTCCTCTCGAGACTATAGCTTTAGATACTACTAGAAGTAGAAGAATATGCGAATATAGTCTTTAGGTGTTACTAAAAGCCTTATAAGAGGTAAGAGAAGTATAATAAAGTAATCGTAAGAGGCGAGGGTCTAATACTTTAGGTAAGAGTAATAGTACTCCGAAGAAGGCTAGAAAGGGCTAGAAACCCCTAAAGAGATCTAGAAAAGATAATATCCGTTTAGAGCGGCCTCCTATTATATATTAGATATATAGAGAGGAGGGCTATAAGTCTCCTAACTATCCCTAGAAGAAAGAGAAGTCTAAAAGAGCTCCCGAATAGAAGTTAGGAAAAGGTAAGGGTTAGAAAAACTAAGCTCCTTTCTTCTAGCCTATATCGAACTCTTTAGAGAGAATAGGAAGCTAGGGAAATTATATAAATTACTTTTTCGAACTTCTATAAAGTTGCTTATAATTAAGATAGTAGTAGAGGGTTTAGCCGAGAATAATTATTTAATTAACCTAGGTATATAACTAAATCTCTTTAATACTATACTTGTAAAGTAGTATAGCCTAAAGATTAATCTACTACTAAAGTTAATAGTAGAAGCTGTAAACGGCTCTAAGATTCTAATATATAAGACTACTATTATAAAGGTCGTTATTAGAGATTTACGTAGTAAGGTTTAAGTCTATAAAATACCGTTTATAATATCGGACCTTAAAGGGTATAAAGTTTACCTTAGATTATCCTAGATATAGGATTATAATCCGAAATTAAACTTTCTTAGTAGAAGGATACTCTTTAGAGGAGTAAAAGCTATAAACTTGCCCTAGTTCTATAAAGTAGTACTAGAGGATGTAGAAGAGTTTGCGGAGACTATTACAGGTAGTAAAATAGATATCTATACGTGCCTAGTTAATTTAGTAGCTATAGTAGATAAAAATTAGCGCTAGAACGGGCTAATTATAGCTAGAATATACTAATTTTAAGGATGTATTTAATAAAAAGTAATCTTTAGTACTTATAGAGTATAGGCCTTAAGATTTAGCTATAAACCTACTAGAAGAAACTAGTCCTCTATATTAACCGCTATATAATTTATCTTCGGTTAAGTTTTAGTATCTCTAGAAGTATCTAGATAAGTACTTATAACGTAGATAGATTAGGAGATCCTAATTGCCTACTAGCGTACTAATCCTCTTTATAAAGAAGAAGAATAGTAGTTTAAGACTCTATATAGATTATAGAAGCCTAAATAAGATTACTATACGTAATCAGCACCCTCTTCTCCTAATTTTAGAGTCGCTAGAGCGTCTAGTATAAGCTAAGTACTATACTAAGCTTAATATTAGAGAAGCTTACTATAGAATTAGAATAAAGAAAGGAGATAAATAGAAAACTATATTTTATACTAGATACGGTTCTTTTAAGTATACTATTATACCGTTTAGCCTAATAAATATACTAGCCTAATTTTAAGCGTATATTAACTAGACGTTTACTAGTCTTATTAATATAATATATATTATATACTTAGATAATATCTTAATCTTCTCTAATATAGAAGAGGAATATATTAAGTATATTAAGGAAGTACTTTAGAGACTATATAAGGCTAAGCTCTTTATAAAATTTAGTAAGTACGACTTCTATACTAGAGAAATAAACTACCTAGAGTTTATTATTTACCCTAAAAAGATTAAATTTAACTACTCTCGGTTAAAAACTATTTAGAATTAGCTAGTTTTATAGACTATACAAGATATATAGATCTTTATTAGATTTATAAACTACTACTATAGGTTTATTATAGGATTCTTAAAGATTACCTTACCTTTAATAAGATTAACCTAAAAGGGGCTAAAAGCTGTTAAAAGAGGCTATATCTAGAGAAGAGAAGAAAGTTAAGAGCTAGATATTAGTTAAAAAGGACTAGAGGGCTTTTAATAGTTAAAAGAAGCTTTTTTAAACGTTTCTATCCTAGCTTATTATAAGCTAACTCAGCCTATAAGGATTAAGGTTAATACTTCTAGGAGCGCTATTTCAGGAATTCTTAGCCAGCTTATAAAAGAGTAAATAGATAAGATAATATAATAACTTATCGATTTCTTTTTAAGAAAGTTTAGTATAATAGAATACAACTATAATATATATAACTAGGAACTACTCGTAATAGTAGAAAGCTTAGAGTACTAGTATTAGTACCTATAAAAAGTTATATTCGATCTTTATATAGACTATAATAACCTCTATTAGTTTATAGAAACGAAGACTTTAGTTTATTAATATATATAATCGTATCTTAAGCTTATTAAGTATAATTATAACCTTATCTACTAGCCTAGTAAACTTAACCTAGCCGATAGACTATTATATTAACTAGACTATATAAAAGAAGCGTAAGTACCTTTAAAGAAGTCTAATATAAGATATATTAAACTTATACGCGCTAAGATCAGTTTAAAAAGGGTAGAAAGGACTAATTTAGACTAGAATAACGATACTAAAATCCTTAAAATTTTAGCGGTAGTAACCCGCATATAGACTATTTAGAAAGGTTTTTCTCCTACCTAAGAAGTAGAAGAAACCCCTTCCTTAGACTAAGAATACTACAACAGCCCGGAGTGGGCTAAAAAAGGTAATAAAGGGAAGATAGAGCTAATAATACTCTAAGAGAGGTAAAACGCCCTTAATTAGGCATATAACTATCCTATAGTAGGTTATAGAGGATAGATAAAGATATATAAGAGAGTGTTATATTAATTTTAGTAGAAAGGTATAAGAGATAATATTAAGGCCTACTATCAGGATTATTTAAGGTATAGAAGAGTAAAAGCTCCTAGATATAAGCTTTATAGCTTATTACAACTATTACCTATATTAAGTAGATTATAGGAGTAAGTTATATTCGATTTTATTATAGAACTTCCTCTAAGTCTATTTCTTAGTTAAGTATACAACTTAATTATAGTTATTATTAACCGGTTGACTAAAATAGTCTATTATATTCCTACTATCTCTACCTAAATTATAGAAGATCTAATATAGGTTTAAATATACGATATTATCTAACTATATAGTATTTTAGAGTTAATAATATCTAATTATAATATTCTAATGAAGTTAAAATTTTAGGAGACCTTTTACTATTATTTAGTATCTTAGTAAGGTCTTAGTTTAGCCTATTATCTAGAGACTAATAAGTTAATAGAAAGATAAAACTAGATACTTAAATAGTATTTATATTATTTCTACTATTTAGAGTAAGACGATTAGATAGTTTAGCTGTCTATAGTAGAGTTTATATATAATAATAGTACTTATATAACTACTACTATCTTACCTTTTCGCGCTTATTATAGTACAGATCCCTAAGGATCTAATTAACTAGACGAGTCTTTAGGAGAGGGAGAAGCTCCTTTAGTAAGAGGTATAGCAGCTAAAGTACTAGTATTATAAAGTAAATATAAGGCGAAGATTAGTACTATAATAGCTTATTAAAAGAAATACGTAGATAAGAAGAGAATATACTTATCTCTAGTAGTAGAAAATAAGGTGCTAGTATTAAATTAATATATTAAGTTAACCTATCTTAAAAAGAAATTAGATTAGAAGTATCTTAGACCTAGTATAGTAATAAAGGTTATAATATCTATAACCTACTAGATTAACCTTTTAAGGTTAGATAGTATTTATCTAGTATTTTATATATCTTTACTAGAGCTATATAATTTAAAAGGACCTATTTAGAGTCTAGATAACCTAATATAAAATACTTTATATTAATTTAAGAATAATATATATAAAATTAATCGTATTATTAAATAAAAGTAAAACTCTATTAGAGTATAAGAATATTTAGTTAAATAGAAGAATTATCTAAACTCTAAAAATAGTTAAGAGTTAGAAGTAAATATTAGTATTAATACTCTATAAGTATTCTAGAAAAAGAAGAGTATTAAACTAAAGAGATTAAGTAAACCTATTAAAGACTGTAGATATTCTTTAAAAAAGAAGAAGGATAGCTAAATTATTCTAGAGTATAACCTTTATATAAACTTTCTAGTTAATATAGCTACCTTTATCTAGTTTTTCTTAAATTAAGGTTTTTTATAGGAATTTAATAGTACTATTACTAGACTAAAGTTATATAAATAAGGTTTAAGAATAAGTACCTATAAAGTTAACTTTATATATTAATATAAGTTCTTTAGTAATTATAAGAAGTAGTAATTTCTACTATTAATACTAGAAGGACTATATTATAGTATATAATAAACTAGAATAGTATATAGGAGGTGAAAATATTATATTATTCTAAATATAGCGCTAATCTAGGCTATAAGATATTTAACCGGAGTATTATATCTATAGAAATACTGGAGAACTCGTTAATATCCGAAAAAACTAATATTTACTAATATCTATACCTTACTACAATCTTTTCCTCTACTACAATTTAGTTAAGCCTTTTTAATAGGGTAAATAGGCTAAAAGCGTTAGTATAGAGTAATATAGTATAATATAGTCCGGATTAACTTATAGAGGACTTTATTTCCTTTACTTCGGCATATTTATTATTATCTATATTAAGAAGATCCTCTTTAGTCTTACGTTTATACGCTATACTAATCTTAGTATAGTCTTAGCTAGTAAGTTTAATTCTAAATAAGGTCTTCCTATCCTTACTATTATAGGCGAATAAGAAGTTAAAATCTTTCTTATCAAGTCTAGATATTACTATTAGTACTAAAATATATAAAAAAGAGCTAAAATATATATTTAAGTCTATTTAACTACTATTTAAATAGTATTTTAGATCCTTTAAGCTAGTTAGATCTTATTACTACTAATATAGGCGGTAATAAAGGCTTTAATAGCTTAATCGACCTTTATAATATACTCTAATATAGATAGGTCCGGCTATAGATATATTAGCTATAAGAAGGTTAGAGTATACTATATTAGCCTAGAACGTACTTTAAAATAATCTTTATTATTCTTTTTAAGGTAGTAGAAATAGATATTATATTAAATACCTTTATAGAAATATTCTACTATAAATAGGTCTAAAGAAGCGAATTTATAGTTACTATCTACTTCGTATAGTTTACTATAAGCTAGACATCTTAGATAGTAGAGATAGTAGATAGTATAAAGCTCCTTACCCTTAACCTCCTTAATATAGTACTTCTAGACTAGAGTAAGTACTATATTACGCGTTATAGACCTATTAGGCGTAAATTAGCTATTTAT
Organism: Lojkania enalia; assembly: GCA_010094045.1. Classification (NCBI taxonomy): domain Eukaryota; kingdom Fungi; phylum Ascomycota; class Dothideomycetes; order Pleosporales; genus Lojkania; species Lojkania enalia. The sequence goes on from ML986677.1 coordinate 126,792, forward strand.
AAACTAGAAAGGCGCTAAGGAGGGCGTAAGATAGATATATATAGAGAAGTATAGTAAGAATAGAAAAATGGGCGGTAGGCGGCGCGGGCAGTAAGTATACGTGTCTACTAGCTCTTATTAGCTATAAAGTACTCTATTATATTCTATATAGAGTTATAACAACTATACTAAATACGCAGCTAAAGACTGAGGGAATTATACTTATTAAAGTAGTTAAGAAAGTATAAGAATTAAAGAAGTAGAATAGGCGGGGGGAGTAGCGTTTTTATAATTAGTATTTACTCTACTAGTACCGTTTATTTATACCGCTCTAGGTAGCGAGTAATAAAGATTCTCTAAGAGTCGACCTTACTAGGTAAAGGTGAAAGTAGTAGTAATAATACTACTTAACCTAGAAAAAACTCTAGATTATATAATAGTATCTATCTTAGAGTAGCTCTATTAGTCTATTCTAGTAATATTTGTCTTCTATAAGCTATTATAATAACAGCCTTCTTAGAAGAGAGATAATATAATATCTTATAGCTTTAAATTATAGGTTAATAATATAGAGTTATCTAACCTAGGATTAAAATAGCTAAATTACACCCTATAGAGATAGTAGTAATTTATCTCTCTTTTATTAGCTATCTCTTTTCTAAGAGAACTAAATATACGAATATTTTAGCTCTACTACTCTATCTATTATTACTATACTGTAATCTATTATACTAGCCTATTATACTAGGTAGGTAATTCTACCTTTTATTATCTTTACTAGCTAATACTACCTTTCTACCTAGTACGAGGATAATAATATACTTAAGAATTAGGCTATTAGACTAAATAATAATAGATAGATAACTAATAATCTTAGAGTTAAATAGTTAAAGTACTTTATTATATATATAAAAAACCGTCGAGTAGGTATATAGTAACTACTTATTCTTAATAGCTATAAGAACTATAACTTACTCGAATTCTAGACAATCTATAAGGAAAATAAAATCTATATTCTCTATATACTATTATATTTATTATACCTCTTATAGCTTTTTAATATAGATTACTTCTTACTATTAAAGTAAGCGTATAGTAGTTAGATTAAAAGTCTAATCTATAACTATATTAATTATATTATAAAGTTTAAGTTTCTTCTAACTTTTTATACTATCTACTAGTAATTAATTATAAAGAATAATACCCGCGTAAGCTTTTAAGGGGCTAGTTTAATTCTATATAATCTAAAAGTAGTAATATTAAAGCTTAATATAAAGCTTTATATACTAATACTACCTATACTAAAGGTTCTTATATAGAAAGTTAAAATACTAAGTAACTATCGTGAATTAGAGATTTAATTAATATTAATTTACGATCGGATTTAAAGGTATAAAAGCTTATTATCTACTTCTATTATTATAGTAATTAATTAGCTTAAAAAAGGTACTAAGGTAATACTTTATTTAGCTATATTATTAAAAGGTTAAATCGCTAGCTTTAAGAAAGTAAATAAGGCTATTATAACGCGTAAATAGTATAAAAAGAAGTAGATTTAGAAGTAAGACACCTTATTAAAAGTAGAGGGAGAAGAGATTATTACTTAAATAGCAGTTAAATAGTAGTTAGAGGGTAAAATATATTAAAGTAAAATATAATTAGATATAAATTAGTAGGCTTCTATATACTATAGTTACTATAGAGAGACTAGATATAACTTATATATATACGAGAAAGATACTATAAATACTACTTAATTAAGGATATATATTATATTTATAGTATTTTAATACGTTGTAAAAATATATTACTAAAATAGTTAAAAAGGTTAATAAAGTAGTATACTTACTTACTATTTATATTATAATAAAGTTAGATAACTAGTTTTAAATAATTTAACTAGCCTAATACTTAGCTAGTAATATATTAACTATATTATAAATAGTAGCTAGAGTTGGTAAAAACCTATTTAAATCTAGTTTAAGGATAAAATCTATAATTACCTCTTTTTCTAGTTTAATAAGTCTTTTTAAATTAACTTTAGTACTACTTTATATAGGTATCCTAGCTAGTATAATATCTTATAGCTTTAAGTTACGGGTTAATAATATAGAGTCACCTAACCTAGAGTTAAAATAACCGAATTATACCCTGCAGGGATAGCAGCAATTCGTCTCTCTTTTATTAGTTATCTCTTTTCTAAGAGAACTGAATATACGAATATTTTAGTTCTACTATTCTATCTATTATTACTACGCTGTAATCTATTATACTAGCCTATTATATTCGAATCGCTCTAACTCTTTAGAGTAGTCTAGTAGTAATTTCCGATACTATAAATACGTCTCCTACCTCTCTTAGCCTAACAGCCGGCTTAGCTGGGTGTATAAGGACCCTAACATCTAGTAATAGGCGAGATACTAACCTTAGAGCTAGTAAGAGATTTATTTAGCCGGAAGAGTAGACTAAAGTAAATGTTTATTAAATATCTAAAGAATTGTAGAGTTACGGTACTATCCAGCGCTCTCCAGCCTAAAGTAGTATAGAGTAGGATATAAATACTAAAAACTTAGAAAGACTATAATAATAGATATAAGATAAACGAAATTAGAAGAATCTTAAACAGTTATAGAAGATAAAGTAATAATATAAAGTAGGTAATATCTCTATAATTAATTTAGCTATTATTATACTAGAGGGAGTATAGCTGCTACGAACTACCTCTACCTAAACTAATCTTCTTTACTATAAACCTCTTTATACCTATAAGAAAAAGGATTGTATAGACTATAACTAATATATCTAAGACTATAAAAAGTATTTTATTTAGTTACTAGTAGACTTTTAGATAGAAAGATAGAAAATTACTTTTATCTCTAGATATATCTTAGAGTCTTTAAAGACTTTATAGGAAATATATAAAACTATAAAATACTAAAAGAGTATATATTAGATCTCTATATAGAATATCCTAAAAGTAAAGATACTAAGTATATTAGGAACTCTATTAGAACGAAGGTAAGAAGCCTTTAATACCTTAAAAAGGTGTAGATAAAGGATAGGCTAGTTTCTAACTAACTTGTTAAACTATATAAGACCTCTGTAAGAAGAAGTTAGAGAGATAAATAAAAACTATATAGTAAACAAGTTTATCTTAACCTTATCTAAATTAATAAGAAGAGATTTAGATCTCCTCTTAAAACTACAGCTTTAGATACTACTAGAGGTAGAAGAATATATAAATATAGCCTTTAGGCGTTACTAAAAGCCTTATAAGAGGTAAAAGGAGTATAATATAGACAATTGTAAGAGGCGAGGGTCTAATACTTTAAGTAAGAGTAATAGTACTCCGAAAAAGGCTAGAAAGGGCTAGAAACCCCTAAAAAGGTCTAGGAAAAGTAATATCCACCTAGAGCGGCCTCCTATTATATATTAAATATATAGAGAGGAGGGCTATAGATCTTCTAACTATCCCTAAAAGAAAGAAAAGTCTAAAGAAGCTTTTAAATAAAAGTTAGAAAAAGGTAAGAATTAGAAGAACTAAGCTTCTTTCTTCTAGCCTATATTAAACTCTCTAGAGAGAGTAGAGAGCTAGGAAAATTATATAAATTGCTTTTTTAAACTCCTATAAAGTTACTTATAGTTAAGATAGTAGTAGAAGATTTAGCTAAAAACGATTATTTAATCGACCCGGGTATATAACTAAATCTCTTTAATACTATACTTGCGAAGTAGTATAGCTTAAAGATTAATCTACTACTAAAGTTAATAGTAGAAGCTATAAATAGCTCTAAGATTCTAATATATAGGACTACTATCGCGAAGGTTACTGTTAGGGGCTTATATAGTAAAGTTTAAGTCTATAAGATACTATTTATAATATTAGACCTTAAAAGGTATAAGGTTTACCTTAGAATACCCTAGATATAAGATTATAATCCGAAATTAAACTTTCTTAGTAGAAGGATACTCTTTAGGGAGGTAAAAGCTATAAGCTTACCCTGGTTCTATAAGATAGTACTAGAGGACGTAGAAGAGTTCGCGGAGACTATTATAGGTAGTAAAATAGACGTCTATACGTGCCTAGTTAATTTAGTAGCTATAGCGGATAAAATTAGCGCTAGAATAGGCTAATTATAGCTAGAGTATACCGATTTTAAAAATGTATTTAATAAAAAGCAATCTTTAGTACTTATAGAGTATAAGCCTTAAGATTTAGCTATAAACCTACTAGAAGAAACTAGTCCTCTATATTAACTGCTATATAATTTATCTTCAGTTGAGCTTTAGTATCTCTAAAAGTATCTAGATAAGTATTTATAATATAGATAGATTAGAAAATCCTAATCGCCTACTAGCATACTAATCCTCTTTATAAAGAAGAAAAATAGTAGTTTAAGGTTCTACGTAGATTATAGAGGCCTAAATAAGATTACTATATATAATTAGTACTCTCTTCCCCTAATTTTAGAGTTGCTAGAGCGTCTAGTGCAAGCTAAGTACTATACTAAGCTTAATATTAGAGAAGCTTACTATAGAATTAGGATAAAGAAAGGAGATAAGTAGAAGACCGCGTTTTATACTAGATACGGTTCTTTTAAGTATACTATTATACCGTTTAGCCTAACAAATATACTAGCTTAATTTTAAGCGTATATTAACTAGACGCTTACTAGCCTTATTAATATAATATATATTATATACTTAGATAATATCTTAATCTTCTCTAATATAAAAGAGGAATATATTAAGTATGTTAAGAAAGTGCTTTAGAGACTATATAAGGCTAAACTCTTTATAAAACTTAGTAAGTATAACTTCTATACTAGAGAAACAGGCTATCTAGGGTTTATTATTTGCCCTAAGGGGATAAAATTTAACTACTCCTAGTTGAAAACTATCTAGAATTAACTAGTTTTATAAACTATATAAAATATATAGATCTTTATTAGATTTATAAACTACTATTATAGGTTTATTATAGGATTCTTAAGGATTATCTTACCTTTAATAAGATTAACCTAAAAGGAGCTAAAGGCTGTTAAAGGAGGTTATACCTAGAAAAGAGAAGAAAGTTAAGAGCTAGATATTAGTTAGAAAGGACTAGAGGCCTTCTAATAGTTAAAGGAAGCTTTTTTAAGCATTTCTATTCTAGCTTATTATAAGCTAACTCGGCCTATAAAGGTTAAGGTTAATACTTCTAGGAGTACTATTTTAGGAATTCTTAGCTAGCTTATTAAAGAGTAAGTAGGTAAGATAATATAGTAACCTATTAATTTCTTTTTAAGAAAGCTTAACGCGACAGAGTATAACTATAATATATATAACTAGGAACTACTCGTAATAGTAGAAAGCTTAGAGTACTAGTATTAGTATTTATAAGGAGTTATATTTAAGTTTTATATAAACTATAATAACCTCTATTAATTTATAGAAATAAAGACTTTAGTCTATTAATATATATAATTATATCTTAAGCTTATTAAATATAATTATAACCTTATATACTAATCTAGTAAATTTAACCTAGTCGATAAACTATTATATTAACTAGACTATATAAAGGAAGCGCAGGCACCTTTAAAGAAGTCTAATATAAGATATATTAAATTTATACGCGCTAAAATTAGCCTAAAAAGAGTAGAAAGAATCGATTTAGACTAGAATAATAGTACTAAAATCCTTAGAGTCTTAGTAATAGTAACCTATATATAGACTACTTAGAAAGATTTTTCTCCTATCTAGAAAGTAGAAGAGACCTCTTCCTTAGACTAAGAATATTATAACAGCCCGGAGTAGGCTAAAAAAGATAATAAAGGGAAGATAGAGCTAATAACGCTCTAAAAGAGGTAAAACGCCCTTAATTAGGTATATAACTACCCTATAACAGGTTATAGAGGATAGATAAAAATATATAAGAGAGTATCGTATTAATTTTAGTAGAAAGGTATAAGAGATAATATTAAGGCCTACTATTAGGATTATTTAAGATATAGAAAAGTAAAAGCTTTTAGGTATAAGCCTTATAACCTATTATAACTATTACCTATACTAAGTAGACTATAGGAGTAAATTATATTTAATTTTATTATAGAACTCCCTCTAAGTCTATTCTTTAGTTAAGTATATAACTTAATTATAGTTATTATTAACCGGTTAACTAAAATAGCCTATTATATTCCTACTATCTCTACCTAGACTATAGAAGATCTAATATAGGTCTAGATATATAATATTATCTAACTATATAGTATTTTAGAGTTAGTAATATCTAACTATAATATTCTAATAAAGTTAAAATCTTAGGAGACTTTTTACTATTATTTAGTATCTTAGTAAGGTTTTAGTTTAGCCTATTATTTAGAGACTGACGGGCTAATAGAAAAATAAAACTAGACGCTTAAGCAGTATTTATATTATTTCTACTATTTAGAGTAAGATAATTAGATAGTTTAGCTATCCGTAGTAAAGTTTATATATAATAACAGCGCTTATATAACTATTACTATCTTACTTTTTCGTACTTACTATAGTATAAATCCCTAAGAACTTAATTAGTTAGGTAAGCTTTTAGAAAAGAGAGAAACTTCTTTAGTAAGAGGTATAGCAGCTAAAGTATTAGTATTATAAAGTAAATATAAAGCGAAGATTAGTACTATAGTAGCTTATTAAAAGAAATACGCAGATAAGAAGAGAATATACTTATTTCTAGTAATAGAAGATAAAATACTAGTATTAAATTAATATATTAAGTTAACCCGTCCTAAAAAGAAATTAGATTAGAAGTATTTTAGATCTAGTATAATAATAAAGGTTATAACGTTTATAATCTACTAAATTAACCTCTTAAGGTTAGATAATATTTATCTAGTATTTTATATATCTTTACTAGAGTTATATAACCTAAAAGGGCCTATTTAGAGTTTAAATAGCCTAATATAAGATATTTTATACTAATTTAAGAATAATATATATAAAATTTATTATAGAGATTTTTAGCTAGTCTATTAAACTATATTAGATATTAACGTACGATATTACGGTCGATATTACGCCGGATATCACGCTAGATATTAGCTAATATACCCCTTTTTCATATATATAAATATAGCCCGCTAGCTATCTTTAATTAACTAGTTTAGCTCCTCATCTCCCTCCCTGAAACAAGATTCGCCTCTTACTATAGTTATAAGCCCGGTTACTATACTAAAATAACTACAACTTTACCTTTTTATATATATATTATAATCGATATTACACCTTTTTTTAGTATTATAATATCGCGATATTATTATCTTTATTATTTACTAACGATCTTTTAAGTACTTAGCTATTAGAATTATATGCAAATTTTACACTTTATAAGCTTATTAACGTGTTATATCGCGTTTAAGGCTATTCTTTTAGTATTATATACAAATTCTATACTTTATAAGCCTATTAATATACTATATTATATTTAAGGCTATTTTATTCTCTAGTATTAATATATCCTAGTATATTTCTAGTATTATAACGGTTGTATACTCCTCTATAACTATATCTAAAAAGAAGATACTCAGTACTTCTAGTAATTAAAAAGATTAGTTTAAATAGTATAAACTAATAGCTAGTAGGCTAAAGGTATAGGAATATTTAGATCTAAGCGTACCTCTTAAAAAGGTTAAAATCTATAGGCTAGAACCTCCCCTCCCTAATATAGGTGAGTTCCGGACCCTGAAGATAAATCTAGAAGGGGAAATAGAAAGATACCCCTCTAGTAGAGTTATATATAAGGAGATAACCTCAATACAAATAACAGATTAGAACTAGACAAGGGACTAGTATAACTAATAGAAGAAGAATTAGATTAAGATTAACAACGCTCTCTATACTATATATAGTAATATTCTAACAATAATATTATCTTAATATAAAGTAATACTTAGTAATAATATAACTAGCTATAAGATTCTTAGAATCTTATAGGAAAAGTTAGCGCCTACTATTAAATCGAGGGAGTAACTAATCTAGAAGGAATATTAAGCTCTCCTTAAATACCTAACTAATAGAGAGGTAGATAAGTAGCTAAATTAGTAGAATTAGATAATCTATTATACTAAGACTACTAGCTTAGTAGAAGTTTAGGGCCTTAGAGTAGAAAAGGATTTTCTTCTAATAGTTACTAAGAAAGATAAGGTGTAAGCGCTAATCTATATAGTACCGATTAACGCTAAAAATAAGCTAGATGGAATTAATTAACTAATTCCTACGATTAAACAATTAGTATACTAATATACTAATTACTATAAATATTTTAATCTATAAAAGGCGCTTAGCTTATTTATAGCTTTACGACGTCTATTAATTCTTTAAGCAAATTCTAATAGTACTATATAGCAGCTTTAAGAAAAATCCGGTTTACAATCGCGTACTCTACTACCCTACTTCTATAAGAAGCGGTACTTCTAGAGTAATTACAAGTATGTAAACGAATCGATTAAGCTACTAAACTAGGTACTAGATTAGGAAATACTAAAAGCCTAAGATAATATCTTAAATAGGAATAACTAGGGGAAAAAGAATGCTCTAAAGGCAAATATAGAAAAATATAAGAAGTTAAAATTCTCGTTTAATAGTAAGGCCTCTATAAAAGCTACTAGCCTCTAGAGAAATACCCAGATGATTTAAAGGAGCAATTTTTCAGCGAGTACTACCCCTAAGAAAGAAGATACTAATATCCTAAATCGGTAGATACTTAATTTAAATTCTAATATCTATATATACAACTTTAAAGCTTTTAGTTAGTAGACTACTTAGATAGTAAATTCTAAAGATAAAATTGCTGTAAGAGGCAGTATATACCTTATATTAGAATAGGGTACTATTATAATTACGATTAATTCTCTTATAGGCCTAAGGAATATTAAGTTAATAGAAGTTACTTATATCTTTTAGTTACTAACTAATATAATAGCCCTAATTAGAAATAGAAAATAGAGTATTTAGTTCGACTTAGGTAGAGATTACCTTTACTAGTACAATTACTATAATATTATTTATTATTTAGAGTTATTTAATAGCTACTAGCTACTAAATATAAACCTAATAAAAAGGCTTCTACTCGATTTACTTTCCGAATATAAAACAGTTGCAGTAATTAAGAAAAAGCTTTTCTATTGCTAGCAACTAATATAAATTATTTCTTTAGCTAAAGTATACTAATTATTAGGCTATTTAGGTAGAGATTTAGTATTAGCCCTATCTTAAGTAGCTAAGGGTATCTAGTTAAACAATTAGGAAGTACTAGTATAGTAAGATTACTAGATATATATATAAGCGAAGTTATTACAGTAGATTAGCTAGTATAGTTAGCTTTACCTAACTATTAAACTATTTAAGAGAATTATAATTAATATTATACAACTTTAAAAAGACTATAAAAAGTACTATAATAGTAAAAGATACCTATTTTATATAGTTAATTAGGTGTCCCGGTAGTATAAGGGATTTACGATATATAATTAGTTAAAATCTACCCTTATAAAAGTTTTTAAAATACTATTAGCAAAAATTAAATAATAGTATAAAAGAAAGATCGTATATATCTATATAGATAACAACTTAAACTTCTTAGAACTTATAAAAGTATTACTTAATTAAGGAATTGTAATTAAAGCTTGCGCGCCTCGTACATCTAAGTAGAATAGCCTAGTAGAGTAAATAGAGTACTAAATTATAACCCGCGCGCGCGCTTTTATAATAGAAGGCGATATTTCTAATAAATACGCTAACGAATTAGCTTATACAGTAATATACCTACTTAATAGGACGCTGATTATAAGCCTTCGATTTAAAACCCTATATAAGACCGTTTTTAGCTATAAACTATCTCTTACTTACTTTTAGGTTATAGGATCGCGAGCGTACGTTTTAGATAAAACTTTATTAAAAGGCGATAAACTAGTATTATAGGTACTAATCGGGAAACTCTTATAATATAGGAGTACGAATATATACCGAATGCTGATTCTAAAACTAAAACGGGTATTTAATACTAGAAACGTTATATTTGGCAATATTATATCTAGTAAAGAGGAGGAATATTTGCTAAAAGAATCCCTAGAGAAGATTCTTTTTTAAATTAATAATATTAAGAGCTCTATTAATAGTAGTAATAATAAAATAATTAAAGTTGTAGAAGTAATTTATAAGGATTAGTTACTTAATTAAGATATCCCTACTAAGTTAGTAGGCAATTTAATTAGTAAGAAGACTTATTAGTAGGAGAATACTATTTTTAAAGAATAAATCGACGATATTACTAGTAATTAGGAACTCCTAATACTAGAATTAATATTAGCACTAATACTAAGAAATTAGGATACCCTTATAGTACTACTAATAGATAGTAAGGATACTGCGTTTAGTAATAATTTACTATAAAGATAGTAACTATTACCTCCTTATATTTCTATACTTTTAAGAAGAACAAATAATACCTTATAAAGGAAAGAAATTAGCAGTTAAGTATTAAGGGATAATATAATCTAGGGAGGTAAGTTCCTATATAGCTATAGGCTACTTTAGTTATACTTTATAACCTTCGCAGTACTATCTAATAGTAAGATAATACTAGTAAATTATATAAAGGAAACTTATACTATTAGAAAATATTATTATAATTAGCTTTTACTAGAACTAAAGTACTATAAAAATCTAAAGAATTACCCTTTTAGTACTAGCTTCTATAAAGCCTATCATGTTAAGTTATAGAAGTAGGAGAATATAGATACCTAGTAGAAGATAACAATCCTCTAAAACTCTACTAAAATTCTCCTAGTAATATAGGTATTTGCATATAAATTTAATAAGGACGGTTTCCTATATAAATTTAAGGCTAGATTAGTTGTATATAGCGATCTACAATCTTAATAGGGAGATATCTATACTACTATACTAGCTATATAAACCTTTTACTTTCTAATATTAATTGCAACTTATTTTAAACTTAATATATACCAGTTTAATATTATTAATACGTTCTTTAACTACCGATTAGATAGGTTAATATATATCTATATACTAGAAGGTTTTATATATAAGTATAAGAAATATCTACAACTATAGAAAGCTATATATAGCTTTAAAGATACTCTAAAACTTTAGTATTATAAGCTAGATAGGACTCTAAGGTAATTAGGCCTTAAAATAGTACTAGAAATATCTTACTTATATATAAATAATAAGCTAATCGTCTTCTTTTATATTAATAATATTATAATTCTAGTTTATCTATTAAATATCTCTACTAAGCAGAAATTTAAATTATAATTAAGTAATAAATATAAACTTTAATCTCTTAGAGATCTAAATTAGTTTCTAGAAGTTTAAGTCGTACGCGATATATAGTAGTATAAGACCTAGCTACTATAAGACTTATTTATTAATAAGGTAGTAGCGTGATTTAATATTACGGTTAATAAGAAGACGCTGAGTATACCTCTACACGAGAATATACTACTAGCTGCTACTAAGGAATCCTCTAATAGGATATCTTACTACTAATAACTAATTAGTTGTCTAGCCTAGATTATAGTTTTTATATACTTTAATATCGTATAAACATACTCGATATTATTATAATACTTTTAGAACCCTAGCAATTATTATATTAATACTACCTTAAAGGTATAGTAATATCTAATTAGTATAAAGTACTTAATAATTACAGTAATAGCTAATAATATATAAAATACCTCTACTATTAGCTAGAATAATAATACTAATTATATCAACTTTATAAAGTAATTACTATTCTATAGCGCATCTAATACAGCCTTTAGTAATAATTCTAATACTTATTAAAGTTCTTACAGCTATATATTTTAACTTTTTAGGATACCGATTAATTAAAAAATCTTAATTTAGTATACGGTTATAAAATCAACTACTAAAGTAGAATTATTAGTACTATTAGTTACTAGATTAGAAATAGAGTAGTAGTAGAAGGCCTTTACCTTACTATACTTCTATATTAACGCGTAACTAGTACTACTTTATAATAATTAATAAATAGTAGATATTATAAATAAGCTATCTAAGCGCTTTAATACTAAACTTCGCTATATAGATATATACCAGTACTAGCTATATTAAAAAGTAGTAGAGTAGAAACTTATAATTAGTTAGTAACCGATAAATCTAATACTAGCTAATAGTCTTATAAAAGTTCTACAACTATAATAATACTAAAGGTTTATTAAGCAACTGAAAATAGAAGATATTTTAGCTAGAATCGAATCTTAGGAATTCCTATCAGCTAAATAAATCGACTACTAATAAGAATCTTAGAGGGTGATTAAAAATTAATTATAACTTACCCTATATTATATTAAATTAATATTTCTACAAGCGTACTTAGCTCTACTACTAGTTACTCTATATAATTTACCTCTTTTAGTATAGTATCTACCTTTATTTTTTCGACGTAGCTTCTCCTTTATAGTTAAAGTTAGGGGGGTGTATTATAAGGATTTTTAGCTAGTCTACTAAGCTGTATTAGATATCGACGTATAATATTACGGTTAATATTACGCCGGATATTACGCTAGATATTAGCTAATATACCCCTTTTTCATGTATATAAATATAGCCCGCTAGCTATCTTTAATTAACTAGTTCAGCTCCTTATCTCCCTCTCTAAGATAAGATTCACCTTTTACTATAAAATTAATCGCATTATTAAATAAAAGTAAAACTTTATTAGAGTATAAAAATACTTAATTAAATAGAAGAACTACCTAAACTCTAAAAATAGTTAGAAGCTAAGAGTAAATATTAGTACTAATACTCTACAAGTATTCTAGAAAAAGAAGGGTATTAAACTAAAGAGATTAAGTAATCCTATTAAAGACCGTAGACGCTCTTTAAAAAAGAAGAAGGATAGCTAAATTATTCTAAAGTATAACCTTTATATAAACTTTCTAGTTAATATAGCTACCTTTACCTAGTTTTTCTTAAATTAAGGTTTTTTATAGGTATTTAATAGTACTATTACTAGACTAAAGTTATATAAATAAGGTTTAAAAATAAGTACCTATAAAGTTAGCTTTATATATTAATATAAGTTCTTTAGTAATTATAAGAGGTAGTAATTCCTACTATTAATACTAGAAGAACTATATTATAGTATATTATAGACTAGAATAGTATATAAAAGGTAGAAATATTATATTATTTTAAATATAGTACTAACCTAAGCTATAAGATATTTAACTAGAGTATTATATCTATAGAAATACCGGAGAACTAGTTAATATCCGAAAAAACTACTATTAACTAATATTTATATCTTACTATAACCTTTTCTCCTACTATAACTTAGTTAAGCCTTTTTAATAGAGCGAATAGGTTAAAAGCGTTAGTATAAAATAATATAGTATAATATAGTCCGGATTAACTTATAGAGGATTTTATTTCCTTTACTTTAGTATATTTATTATTATCTATATTAAAAAGATCCTTCTTAGTCTTATATTTATATACTATACTAATCTTAGTATAGTCTTAGCTAGTAAGTTTAATTCTAGATAAGGTCTTCCTATCCTTACTATTATAGGTAAATAGGAAGTTAGAATCTTTCTTACTAAGTTTAAATATTACTATTAGTACTAGAATATATAAAAAAGAGCTAGAATATATATTTAAGTCTATTTAACTACTATTTAAATAGTATTTTAGACCCTTTAAGCTAGTTAGATCTTATTACTACTAACGCGGGTAGTAATAAGAGCTTTAATAGCTTAATCGACCTTTATAATATACTCTAATATAGATAGGTTCAACTATAGATATATTAGTTGTAAGAAGATTAGAGTATATTATATTAGCCTAGAATATACTTTAAAATAATCCTTATTATTCTTCTTAAGGTAGTAGAGATAAATATTATATTAAATGCTTTTGTAGAGATATTCTACTATAAGTAGGTCTAAAGAAGTAAATTTACAGTTACTATCTACTTTATATAGCTTATTACAAGCTAGACGCCTTAGATAGTAGAGATAGTAGATAGTATAGTACTTCTTACTCTTAGCCTTCTTAATACAGCGCTTCTAGACTAGAACAAGTACTATATTACGCGCTATAGATCTATTAGGCGTAAATTAGCTATTTATAGACTAGAAAGGCGCTAAAAAGAGCGCGAGAGGGGTATATATAGAGGAGTATAGCAAGAATAGAAAAATAGGCGGTGGGCGGCGCGGGCAGCGAGTATATATATCTACTAGCCCTTATTAGCTACGAAATACTCTATTATATCCTATATAGAGCTATAACAACTATACTAAATACGTAGCTAAAGACTAAGAAAATTATATTTATTAAAGTAGTTAAGAAAGTATAAGAATTAAAGAAGTAGAATAGGCGGGAAGAGTAGCATTTTTATAATTAGCATTTACTCTACTAGTACCGTTTACTTATACCGCTCTAGGTAGCGAGTAATAAAGATTCTCTAAGGGTTGACCTTACTAGGTAAAGATAAAAGTAGTAGTAATAATATACTACTTAATCTAGAAGGAACTCTAAATTATATAATAGTACCTATCTTAGGGTAGCTCTACTAGTCTATTCTAGTAATATTTGTCCTCTATAAACTATCGTAATAATAGCCTTCTAAGAAGAGAGATAATATAATATTTTATAGCTTTAAGTTACGGGTTAATAATATAGAGTTACCTAATCTAGAATTAAAATAGCTAAATTATACCCTACAGGGATAGTAGTAATTTATCTCTCTTTTATTAGCTATTTCTTTTCTAAGAGAACTAAATATACGAATATTTTAGCCCTACTACTCTATCTATTATTACTACGCTGTAATCTATTATACTAGTCTATTATAGCTAGTTAATAGTATAGTATAGTTTAGGAGATGCTATATATTAAAGACGCGCTTTTTTCTAATAGTTTTATATTACGTTTAATAGCTTAAATTATAAGGTTTATTTAAGTCTTATTTAATAGTTTTATTATATTAGATTATTAAGGTATTATATTTTAAAGTTAATAGATAGTATAATTAATAATAGAGTAACTACTTATTTATAATAGCTATTTACTTATAAAGTATATTATTTTAAGTTTAAAAATATATTTAATAAAGTTTCTAAACTAATATATATTAATCTAGCTTATACTATATTTAATAAGTAAATTATTAGTTATATTTTATATAGTAGTTAAAGTAGATATAAATTCTTATAAATCTAGATTAAATATATATTAAATAATAATCTTTTCTTTAAGTTTTATTAGTCTTCTTAAATTAGACTTATAATTATACTATAAGTAGATTCTAGTATATTATTAGTATATATTAGTTTAAATTATATTAAATATTAAATTAGTATATTTCTTACTATTTATTTAACCTCTTTTAGTAGCTAAGAGGGCTAAGTTTACTTAATTCTCGTTTTAGACTATATTCTTATTATTTTATTATTATATTGTTGTTAAAAGCTTAAATATTACATTTTAGTAATAGAGTAGACCGCTCGCTTATATAGGCCGCTCGCTTATATAGGCCGCTCGCTTATAAGATACGTTATTAAATCTTAAATATAATCTAATTCTTCTAGTAATAGATAGTTGTTTAGTTGCTTAGTACTTACTAAGTAACTAAGTCTTAGCAATTAGTTAATTAGTGGCGACCGATTAACTAATTGCCCGGCTTATCGCCTTCCACAAGCTCTCTATTATTTCTTCTTGGTTTTGTTTGGTCGGATCCTTAGTTCTAGGGATCAATAAGTCGCTAGGTTCTATGTTTACAATAATCCTATACTTAGTTTAAGCTCTGCGAAGTTATTGCATTGAATTACACCTTGTTACTCCTAGAAATCAAGAGAGGCAATTCCTTTACTCTCTCTTCAGTGAAGCCAAATACTTCAACCCAGTATTACAAAATCTCGTGCGCGCCCCGTCACGTGGCTACGTTCTCTCCAGTGCGTGGCTAGCCAAGTGAGTCTTGGCTAGTTACCAGGAGAACGTTGAGTTGTATAATAACCTATACTCCACCTTCAAGTCTTTGTTCAGCTCTTCCAAATTTTGCAAGCTCTTTCAACTTTTGACAAAAATTAACTCCGACCATTCTATCATGACATCCACAACCCAACCTACCATGACCGTAACCTATAGGGCCCCAACCCCTGTCGAGATTGCCCAGTTCCTTGCAACCCGCACCGGCGCCCAGATGGTGCAGCTGGTGCAAGCTATTGGTGATCTGACGGCACAATCTACATTGACGACTGCGCTTCTATTCGCGCCTCTAGACGTTTCTGGATGCCCGACGACTCCGGAGAAGAAGGCTAAGAAGGCTCTCAATGCTTTCGTTGGCTTCCGGTGTAAGTCTACTATCGCCTCAGCGATGTATCATGACTAACAATAAGTAGGCTACTATCTCCTCATACCGGCCTTCAAACCATGGCCCATGAAGAAACTCTCCAACCCTATCGGGGTCATGTGGGACAAAGACCCGAACAAGCCACTCTGGTCCCTGCTGGCAAAAGCATGGTCCATCATCCGGGATCAAATCGGCAAGGAGAAGGCACCTCTTCACCAGTTCTTCCGCATCATCTGCCCCCACCTCAGCATGCCTCCACCGGAAACATACCTAGAACGCCGTGGATGGGAGTTTGTCATCAATGCAGATGGCGCGCCAGGTCTCATTCGCGATCCCACTCTCACGTCGGAATCCCTTGATGATGGTGTTGCAGCTACGGCACTGTCTATCGAGGACATCATCAGCTACTGCCAGTCTATGGGCTATGCTCAGGAATATATCTTTGATACTAATCTCAGCTTGTCGATATTCATTGGCGTAAATCCGCCAACAGGAACCACGATGAACACAGCAGGCTCGATCGTTCACGATGGACGTGTTGATGCACGAAATAAGCGTCGAGAGAAGCGACGGACTATGAGAGACACCGCATTTGCATCGACCTTGAAGCTGCAGATCGCCGATGCGCATGGTGGCGTCCGCAATGACTCCCCCCGGGGCGGTCCATTCGGACCTGCCGTACGGCGGCAATGTGTTCTGCAATAAATTCTCGAATGCATTGGATGGAATCATAAGCAACTTTGAGGATGTTTTCCGTGATGGAACCGGTGATCTCACGTTGCTGGCCGTCAACCAAGACATCCTCCAAAACCTCGATTAATCAACACGACGTCTTCTATGATAACAATTCCTCAGGTTCACGACAACGGCTTGCACGAATTTACTAGTATTACAATTCTAATTTTGAATTACGGTTTAAAATACGTATATATGTTACAGCATATTGCACGTAGTAGCATCGGCGCCAACGTCCTAGTGCTCTACTCAAGAAGAGGGGCCGAAGCAGGGCGATACTTACTGGTGATGAGTAGGTGTGATCCGGTTGCCTCAGTGATAGGAAGGTGGGAATAAGTATGGAAGCTCAATTGATCGATCTAACCATTAGATAATAAACTAGCAATAACTACGCAGGATCTAACTGCTAGGAAATCTACCAGACTTATATAGTGAGATCCTCCGTTTGCAATCTCCTTTTAGACTTAGCTTGCCTGAACACCCTGGTATCCTAGGGTATCCAGGCCCCCTAGGCTAAGCTCGCATAGATGCGTTCCTTATCTAGGCGTCTCAGCCCATATCACGTGATCGGATCAAGCTAAGTCTCATCACCCAGGCTCTAAATACGCCGGTTCCGAGTTCGTTGCGCTTATACCATCTGCTCCCCTTCCACCAGTTTCCTCCGGTAGCATTGTTCTTTGTTAGCAGAGTACGCCTACTGTACCCCTTGTCTACAGCTATTCCTTCTAGTGTTTCTAACAGCCGGTCTTAGTATACTATAGGTTGTTCTTGGGGTTTAGTTCTCCCTCCACTAGGCCGGAGTTATAAGCAAGCGGGCCTCTCATGAAGTTCATGGCATTTCCATAGCTCTTCTGTCCGTACCAATCATTATGCTACAGACATCTGTCAGGATGGCCGGCTAATACCTAAATCTTATCGTTGTTACAATTACGCGTCTGCGCAGCAGGATTATTACACGCCTTCCGCCTCTTCGTTATATTCTGCCTATCTTCACTATAGTCTAACCTGCTCCCTAGCAGTGGTCAACTATTCCCTAGAGAAATCTCATCTTGAGTAGAAACGTCTCTTCGATAAGACTAAAGCTACTAAGTTATTCGTTTAAAAATTGAAGATCTACTTTTATAACTTTAATTTAGCTTCTAGAATTCTACTATTATTTAGAGTAGTTTATAAGCGAGCTGCAAAGCTCGGCTATATAGTTCCTACGCACGTAGAGTTCTTGCGCACCCGCACCAACACGCATATCCACTAAATAATCGCGATTTCTCTCCACACCAGCTATTCACTATGGATACTCGCGAACAGATAATTCAGCTAGCTATCGGCGATTATTATGCAGGCTTCTATCCTAGTAAACGAGCTGCGGCGAAGGCCTATAACATTCCTGAATCGACCCTACGAAATGGCCTGAATAGTGCGACAAATAGCGTGACCAGCCATCAACACCAGCAGCGACTCACCTCTAAGCAAGAAGAATTCTTAGTTGAATGGATACTTGAAGAAGACGCCCGCGCCTGCCCCCCTTTACATGCCCAAGTCCGCGAATTGTCTAATCGAATCTTACGAATGAATGGCGATCAAAAACCGATCGGTAAGTTCTAGCTAATACACTTTATTAAGCGGAATTCGCGTGTAGCCTCTATAGTAGGTAAGAAGATTAACGCTTCTAGAGCTGCTATAGCTACGCTTAAGCAGCTGCGCGCCTTTATAGAGCTTTATAAGCGTACGCAATAGAAGCTAGACATATACCTAGAAGATATCTATAATATAGATAAGACTTATATTATACTCGATGTCCAAACAGCGGCATTAAGGTGCGCAGTTGGTTGTGGCGTAACGTAGTCTTGTGTTACGGTCGTACACACAAAGGGATAAATATTCCCTTCCTTCGCATAGACTTAGAAAAGAATAAACAATTAACACCAGTTACCCAACTACCCCCTCGTACGATGTTTACACCGTGCAAACCTCTTTGTCTCGCACGTACTTGCTAATTGCAAATGCTAGCTAGCAGAGAGCCCATTCGACACTAATTAATGGTTTGAATACTGTAAGATAGGAAGCTCTTCTTATACCTTTCTATTTAGAGGATTGCGTATAAGAGGAATCCTTTTTCTTACTAATTCAACTACAAATTAGCAAGAGTGAAAACAGAGTCTAATTTACGTGCGAGTAGCTGTAAATCTCTATTTAGTTACCCGACCGAGAGTAAGAAAACCTGTCTATATAATACTGTTTAGAGGTACTGTACGAATAGTAGTACTTGCTTAACGCTGGGAGGTCCGTTTTATCTTTTCGTATAAGGCTGTTTAGAGGTAATATATAATAAAGAAGTAAGATAGCGTGCAACAACGCATAACCGACTATTATAGAGTAATAAGTAACGCTAGCTCTATCTCTAACTAACTAATATAATATATTAGCGTACAACTAATATATATCTTTTATAGGCATCTTAGCGAAGACCCTAGTAGAGCAGACAAATATTAAGGACTGGGTGGATGAGATTAAACTATTAGAAGATATATTTAAGAAGAAGCTTAATTTATATACAGCTAACTTAATTATAGAACTTTATATATTAAGTATAATAGGCGTATAAACCCTTAAGAACTTCTAAGGTAATTTTATAGACTAGAAGCTCGTATACTTTAGAGACCTTAGCTAACCATTTCTACGAGAACTAATAGCTACTTTATAGAATAAGAGTATAAGTTTTATTACGGCTAAGCTATTTATAGTTAGCCCCTTAGTAGGTCCAGGGATATATATATAGTATATCTCGCATTTCTAGTTAATAGACGTAGTTTTTCCAACCCTTATTAGAGCTAGCTAGCTCTAATAGTTATAAGCCCAGAAGCCTTTTAACTACTACTATATTTTATATAGATAGACTAGAGCTAATTAATATAAGCTTAGTTAGTTAATTATATTTCGTTTATTAAGATCTTAGTTACCTTAATATTACTAGGCTAGCTAGGAAACTAGAGAGTTTAGAACTAGTTGTAGTAGAGACTTTAATAGATTAACGCGATATAATATATTAAAAAGATAATAGAATTAAACCTACTTATTACTAAGGCTACGGTTATTCTTAATAAGCTAGAGTACTAAATATAGTAGCTATTTCTGTAGAAAGATAGCGCGAACTAGAACTAGCTTTAAAAATACGTAGACCTAGACTTTAGTAAAAAGCTAGTCTTTTAACTAGATGCTAAGAAGTCGATTAAAAAGTAGTTCGAAGATTTCTACAGGATAGATAGTAATACTAAGGTAGTAGATACTAAAGTAGATATTATAGATCTAACTAATTAAGAATTAATAAAATATAAAACCTAGTATAAAATGTACAGCTATAGTAAGATACGGTAACTATAGAAAGAGAAGGCTCTTAGGGAATTTACGTAGGAGATATTAAAGATAATAGTAGTTTAATATATCTATCTAATTATAGACTATAAGACTATATATAATTAACTATAGACCCTTAAAAAGTATCTCTACCTAAATAAAGCTAAGTATAGTATATAACTATAGGCTTAATACTAGACGTTTAAGATATAACTAAGAAAGGGAAATCTAAATATCTAGTTTAAGAATTAGCTTAAAACGACGCGCGTTATAAATCTAGTAAGTATACTAGAAATATAGGAGAATTAAGCTTAGTAGAACTTTATTCTCGCAGTTAAGAGCTTAGATAATAGTTAGGTAGTAAATAAGCTATTACTACTTATTAAGTCTAAAATAGATAATAGGCTATATATAAGTATCTCAGACCTAGTAGTATAGTATATATTATACTATTATTATACTAGACTAGTTATATTAGAGCTAGAAACGTTTATAACGCTTAGTATCGTATTATAATAACTATAACAGTTGTAGTAGACCGATAGTAACTAGAAACCTTAGTAATTAAAATAGATAGTTTACCTCTATAGAGATAGTTATAAATTTAAGTAGTATCTATATATTAACTTAATACTACGCCTATTAGACTAGTATCTAGATTAAGATATTAAGTAGAAATTTTAGAAGTTTAGAATATTAAGATCTTTTAGGTTAAAGATACTCTATAATACTAAGAAGCAACTAGTAGTAGTAGTAGAATTAGTATGGTTAGCAGGCTTTATAGGCTCTATAATAGTCTTAGTACTAGTATTAAGTATAATAAAAAGATGGGATAATAGATATTAACTATTAGAACTAGCTGTAATAGTAGCTCTAAATCTAAGTTAATTAGTAAGATCTATAGTAGTTTTAGCTCTATAGCTTAGAGCTGTATAGGCTAAATAGTATTAGTATTAACTATTATTACTTAATAGATATATTATAAACTCTAGCTTAAATACCTATATTACTAATAGTAAGTCTTATAGCTAGAGAATAATATAGTAGCCTGGACTAGACGACTATATATATATAGGGGGATAGCTGCTACTAATTTAAGAATAAGAAGAAGTTTAGCTATAGGTATAGACGCCTACTAGAATTAAGACTATTCTACTCTTATACGTTACATATATTTTAGAGATGTTTATAAGCGTAGTTAGTCTCTTATACTATAATATAGTAAGAATCTATTTTAACTTAGAACGAAACTATCTATATTAGATAGATCTATCGAATATTATATACTATCTTAAGCATACGTTTAAGTATTAGCTAATAGATATAGAGGATAGTATACAACTATCTCTATTAGTATATATAGTATAATATAGACCGAAGCTTTTTTACGCAGCTTATAAGCAGCTAGAACTTATACCTATATAAGTTTATAGAGTATTTAGCTATACTAGCTAGAAGGTAGTCGCTTATCTACCTACTTATATTAATAGGCTTAAGTTAATTAAGCAGTAGTAGGGGGTATAGTAGTAGTAGTAGTAGTAGTAGAGAAATTAAGCTCTAAAATAGATAGAATATACTATTTACATCTAGTCTAAACTCTATAAAATAGTAAGTAGGAGAGCTCCTTAGAAACTAGTCTAGAAACTATTTAAAAGACTAGGGATAGATTTAGTCTAGATATATAATCGGTTAGAATACTACTATAATAGAGACCTCTAGATATTCTATATAGTCTACTAGTATAGTAGATAGTATAAGGCCTGCTACCTACTAAATAAGAATATAATAACGCTATTATATATAGCGTAAAAATTACTAGTTAAGCTTAAAGTTTAGTTTAATATATAAGTTAAAGCTGTTAGGCTTAATAATAAGTATAGATATTCTAAGATACTTAATATTTTTAAAGACCTAGAAATCTTAGTAGAACTATAAGTAGAGTATACTAAGAAGTAGAATAGTCTAATAGAGAGAGTAGGGTAGTTACTACTCGTACAGGGAAGAGCTATAAGGATAGACGTAGGGCTACTAATAAAGGTATTAAATGAGTACCTGCTCTTAGTAGTCTATCTCCTTAATTAAATGCTAACCGAAGCTCTAGACTAGTATACCCTATATAAGATAGTACGCGGAACTAGACTATTAGTAGCTTATCTTAATATACTAGAAGCTAAGGTATATATTCTAAATTATTATCTATACTAGAAAGAGAAGCTATAATCTTATACGTTAATCGGACGCTTTATAGGATATAATTCTATAAATATCTATTATATTTAGATACTAGAGCTAGATAGAGTTATTAGAACTAGAGATATTATTCTACTACCTATAGAATTATATAAAGATCTTATCTTTCTAGACAAGTAGATACTATGTCTAGTAGCTGTAGTACTTAATATTAAAGAGAGCTGTAAGCTAAATAATATAGAGCTTAAATAGATGCTAGATTAATCAACTCCTTAATTATATAAAGAGACATTAGATAATAAGCTCGAGTAGTAGATTAAGTAGCAGTTTAAGTAGGAGCTAGGTTAGCAATAATTAAATAAGCCGGCTAGAATAGAGTATCTAGTAGTTAGTAGTATTATAACGCTAGAAGATACCTTAAAACCGTATAGTTAAGACGATCGCGATAAAAATCTAGAGGTAATAACTAGCCTCTCTAAGGGCTAGTATTAGATTAAACTAGAAGTAGAGGCTCTAGACTAACAATTAAATAATACGAATAGACGCGACGAAATTAGTAGTTAGCTTAATACTAGAAATATTATAAAGACTAGAACTTATAGAATACCCTATATATATTATATAGCGTTTATAGAAGTATTATAGTAGAAGATAAGTAGTAATATACTAGCTAATTAGCCCAGGATTAGTCTATATAGAGATTAGCTACCACCTCTACTAAAGTAATAGAAGTAGCTTAAAAAGTATCTATTTAGAATCGAATTTAAGAAAGTAGTAGTAGTAGAGCTTTAGAACTGCTATAGTAAGGACTATCTAGTTTATATAATAAAGACTAGAGCTAGTATATAGATAGAGATTAAACTTCTACCGCTAATATAGGTATTTATATATAAATTTAATGAGAATAGATATTTATATAAGTTTAAAGCTAGGCTAGTTATTAGAGAAGACTTATAGTAGGACTGAAGAGATATATATATAGCTACTCTAGTAGTATAAGTATTCTAATTCCTAGTTACTCTAGCAGCAGCTTTTAGACTATACGCCTATTAATATAATATTACTAACGCTTTCTTAAATATACTATTAGATAGACTAATATACGCTTATATACTAGAAGGATTTATATAAGAGCTAGGTAAGCTACTAGAGATAAGAAAAGCTCTCTATAGCCTGAGAGATACTCCTCTACTCTAGTATAAGTACCTTAAGAGCTTACTACTTAAGCTAGAACTATAGCTAATCTAGAAGGTTCTATATCTATTTAGAAGTAAGAGCTTAATAGTATTCTTCTATATTAATAATATAGTCGTTCTAATCGATCTAAACTATTTTACTATATATTAGTAATTTAAAGCAGGCTTAAAATTATAGTATAAGCTACGCTTACTTAGATAGCTCTAATAGTTCCTAGGAATTAGAATAGTCTGAGACTAGAATATAGGCAGAATTTAGCTTAGTTAAGACTTATTTATTAATAAGGTTACAGCTAAGTATAGACTATAGAAGTAGGGGTAGAAAAGCTATCCTATAGTACCTCTAGTTAATAACTATCTAGTATTAAGTATAGAAGAGCTAAACTATTAGAGAACTAAATATTATTAGTAGCTAGTCGGATCTCTAAAATATCTAGCAGTCTATACGCGCTTAGATATCTTAAAAGCTTATTTAATTCTAATAACCTATTTTAAGAATCTAAGATAAAATTATATTTAAATAGTAGAATATGTTTAGAGATATATAATTAGTATAAGAGGGTTAGACTTATAAGTATCTAGACTAGATTAGGAAAATATAACCTACCTTAGTAATAAGCGCGAGCTACTATTTTATAGAGTATTAGATATAGTGTTTACAGATAATTAAGAGACGCGTTATAGTTTATAGGGCTACCTATTTAAGTTCTATAGCCTACCTATCGACTAGAAAGTAATAATATAGTACTTAGTTACTAAGTTAACAATTAAGGCTAAGCTGCTAGCTCTATCTATAGTAGATAGTAAGCTGTAATAGTAGACTAGAATCTTTAATCACGTAGGGTTTAGTATAGAGATAATCCCCACGCTATTTTATAATAATTAGCAGATAGTAGATATTACTACTAAAGTAGTAGATAGACTATAGACTAGACTATATTATATAAACACTTATTAGATATAGATTTAATAAGAAGTTAAAGTAGGAAGATTATAGGTTAGCTAGAAGCCAACAAACTAGATACTAGTAGACGGTTTTATAAAGGTACTGCCTAAGCAGAAGTATTTTACCTTTTTAAAATAGCTCAGTCTTATAGAAGTATCTAGACTAGTTAACTAGAAAGCAGCTTTACTATTTACTACAGCTAGGGAGGTATATTATAGCTATATAAAAGTACTTAGACTAGTTAACTAGAAGGTAGCTTTACTATTTACTATAGCTGGGGGGGTATATTATAGTTAAGCTATTTATAATTAGCCTCTTAATAGGTCTAGGGATATATATATAATATATCTCGTATTTCTAGTTAATAGACGCAGTTTTTCCAACTCTTATTAAAGCTAGCCAGCTCTAATAAGTTTTAAGAAGGATATAATAGAGGCTGCTATACTATATAGACTTGTAAAAGGAGAATATATATTTACTATTCTAATAGAGTGTTATACGAAGCTATTACTACTATTACTAGTCTTAACACTATAAAGGATATCTCTATATAAACTACCTATAGATCTAATACCTCCTCTATAACTAGTATAACTATATATAATTTAATCTCTATATAATTTATATTAACTCCTACCTATATAAGATATTATAGTAGAGAACCTTATACCTAAGAAGGTTGTATAATTCTAGAAGATCTAGAAGAAGGAAAACAACTATATAAAGCAACTATATAATATCCTAGCTAATAAGGCTATAGTATTTATTAAACTCTACTAATATTTTACTATCTATAAAGTCTTATATATAAGTATCTTTTCTAATATCCTTAAGGGCTGTATATATATATTCTACCTTTATAATATTAGCTCTAGAAAGACGTAGAAAGTCCTATATAAATAGCTTAGCAATTACTTTAATACTAATATAAATTATAACTAATATTAGATAGATTAGACGATAACGTATAGTATAAGTAAGCTAATTACCTAAGCGAGTTGATTATAATACTAAAACTCTACTAAAATCGCGATAATTATATTTTATAGTATTATACTATAACTAACAACTGTAGAATTAATTTAGAAAGAAGCTAGAATATAGCTTACACTCTAAACTCTTTAATAAGATATAATACTACCTATACGTTATATTATATTAATCTATAATATCTCCTAAAGTATATTTAGTATATAAAGGTAAGAAATAGCTCTATAATACAATTACCGGCCTAATTTAATA
Organism: Lojkania enalia; assembly: GCA_010094045.1. Taxonomy (NCBI): domain Eukaryota; kingdom Fungi; phylum Ascomycota; class Dothideomycetes; order Pleosporales; genus Lojkania; species Lojkania enalia. Next base: position 152,812 of record ML986677.1, read on the forward strand.
AAGCTTAATAAAATTAAGGAGTGGGTAATTGTTTAGTATATACTAGATCTAGATATAAGAGGATTTTCGCCGCAGTTTACTGCTATTTAAGATATAGCTAATTTACTACTAGCTATACGCTCTACTAGCTAGTATAACAGCGTAGGTAAGATAATAGGTCTAAATACAGCACGAATCTACTTAGAGGTATATAGAAGTATATAGGGGTTTAGGGACCTAGGAATTCTATTAACACCTATAAGCCTTATATAAAAGGATATAGAAGAACTACTAAGCTACTTATAAGGGAGTATACAACTATATACGGAAGGGAAAAGGGGTAGAACCGGGGGTAGGATAAAATAAGCGAAAAGCTTTAGGATAAGGTTGTATATAAAGCTTTTCGTGGAACGATTTCTTTGCATCGTTACAGCTAGGTTAGAAAGAACTAGATAGAGAATTTTATTAAACGTACGCCTAAACTTAAGATTAAATTTAATTAAAAGTATAATTATTTAAGAGCTAAATATAAGAATTCTAAGATTATAGAAGGTTAGTTCTACCTTATATAAAATATAAAGGTTAAGTATAGTATTATTAATAAAGATATATATAACTTTAATAAATTAGGCTTTATAATAGGCGTAATATTAATAGAAGTAGTAGTTACTAGTTCTAAGAGACGGAATTAACTAAAGCAGCTCCAGCTAGATAATTATAAGTAGACTATAGTTATCTAGAATATTAACGTAATAGGATAGATAATACTATCTTTTATTATCTTTATAGGTATCTACCACCTTTCTATATAGTATAAAGAAGATAATATTCTACTAACCTAGACTATATAGGTTACTAATAACAGCTAGACGATAAATAATATTAGTATTAAATAGTTAAAGTACTTTAACGCGTATATAAAGGATTATACTATTAATACGCATCGATTGCTAATTCTTAATAGCTATAAGAGCTATAACTCGCTTAAATTTAGGCAGCTCTACAAGGAAAAGAATATTATTACTCTCTATATACCTCTATATTTATTATACCTACTATAGCTACTAGATATAGATTATTTCTCGCCTTTAAAGACTATATATAGGTGCTAAGTCGAGTAGCTGATACGCGGTTATATTAACTATATTATAAAAATCGAGTTTTTACCCTACTTTAAAGCAGCTTTTAACGTAGTAATTATAAAGAGTAATATCCTAAGTAGCTTTTAAAGCGCTAGCCTAGTTCTATTCGACCTAAATATAGTACTATTAAAGCTTAAAGTTCGACTATATATACTAATACCTTCTATAGTCGAAGATACCTCTTAAAAGTTAAAAATACTAAGTAATTCTATCGAATTTAGGTCTTAATCTATATACGTTCGATTAAGAGTTTAAAAGTACCTAGATAGCTTATCTAATTTAATAGTAGAAGCGTTTAAATAGCTTATAAAGGGTGCTATATATAATAATATAAAAACGTACTATTACACGCTTAGGTTACTAAACTTTAAGTAGTTAATAAAGCTACTATATAATATTAATCGTATAAAAGAAAGTATATATAGAAGAAAGGTAATCTAATAATTAAAGAAGGCGTTTAATTAACTACTCTAAAAGAGTTTAGCACTTATATTAATAGGAAGAAAAGTAGGAAGAAGACACGCGTTAATAGAGACTAGCCGACTTAAAAGCGCTGTAGGTAGTATAGTAAGGTTAGACATAACTCGCGGACGTGTAAAAATAATACTATAGATATAGAAGAATAGGCTACTATATTATATAGTACGATAGAATATAAGAAAGTATAATATTTTGCGAAAAGTAGTTGCGATTTTAGTATGGTCTTAGCATTATAATTAGCTCGCTTAGGTAATTAGCTTACTTATACTGTACGTTAATAAGCTTTATATAAATTAAGTAGGAGAACCCTATAAAAACTCTATACAAAGCCCTTAAAACTATAATTAATAAACTTACTCTTATATAGAGGACTTTTAGTCTATAATTCTAAGGCGAGATACTACTTTATACTACTATTATATAAGTATACTAAGGATAATCTAAGCTTAAATAAGCTATATTCTTAATTAAGTCTATATATAAAGTACTATTTAGTAATCTTTAAGTAGTATTTTAAGTTTTAATCGATTAATAGAATAATATATTTATAAATAAACCCTAGAACGTATACTATATTAATAGAAGATATAGTTTATCTTATATATATAGCTTTTAATAATATAAGAGAAGTTAAAAGAGATATAGAGGATCACGCTCCTCTATACAATTAAAACAATACTTTATCTATTATAAGAAAGGGTACTAGTTAAAAAATTATCCTTATATAGATTAATCCTATATAAAACACTAGTATATCTCTTTATATAAAGGATTTTATAATAAGATACTAATATATAAGAAGGTAAACGCGTATATCTAGGAATTTAAAGGTAAACTAGAGTAGGAGGAAGAGAAGTTGTATGATAATAATAACTTAGATAAAGAGGAAGGTGAGGAGATTGTTAACTACTTTACTACTACTACATTTCTCTACTATGTAATAGTAGAGGATATCTATAGCTTAGAACCTAAAGGATATATAGAACAATTTATCTTTAAAGACTGATATTATATAGTATACTAAAGTAAACTATAGGATACTAGTATAGTAAGAATTTCTACCGTTAGAAAGTTATAACTTAAAGTATATCTACGAGAATTCTCTTATATAAAAGTAGACTAGATACTAAAGAAGAAGAGTAGTAACGTAATATACTATATCTTAGATACTCTAATACTATTTCTACTATCTCTAGTAGACGTAGACTAAATAGATACGTACTTTAATAACATGTAGAATATAATTATACGAAGTAATAGAAATACTATTCTAGTTATATAAAAATAGGGTTATCTATTCTTTAACGTACAAAAGAAGGGATTAATATCCTTTTTTACTAAATATAAACTTCGACAATTATATAGGAGATTTAGCTATTCTTATATAGAATAATTCTACGTAATACTTAAAAATGCTAGATATAATATTAATTCCTCCGTATTTAAGGAGATTAAGAAATTCTACTATATATATTAGCTATATAACCTAGTACTATAAAGATTTAAATTTATAATTAAAGATAATTTATACTTTAATTATAAGATAGTAATTAATATTATATAAATTAGTAACCGAGATATACTATATATAATTAACGTGGATATATTATTCTAAGCGGTAACCTTTTTAAAATTAATATCTATATAAGATATCTAGAACGCGCTCTATAAATACTAGATTAATATATATTAAGGCCTACCTAATTATATTATATATAACTCTAATATAAACTTTATATTTATAACTTCTAGAATTATATAAAGATTATAGGAGTAATATATTAACAAATACTAGTAGAGGCCTACTAGATTATAGGGAAGATTAAGTACGCGTATATACTACTATAATATATATATAATATCCTCTATATAGAATTAGATAATTGTATAGATAACGAGTTAGTATTATAAATAGCTGTTAAAACTCTTAATAATATAGTAGAACTAAATAGTCTTATACCTACGTTGCTTATATTTAGAATATACTTAAGAATTAATATAGACTCTATACTATTCCCTAATATTACTACGCGAGCTAACGCTGTATAAAAGGTAATAAGGATATTTTAAAGCGAAAGAGTAAAAGTTAATATTAATCGTATAATTAACACCTAGAATAGCCTAATAGTATATAAAGTCCTAAATCTTCTACTTAGTTCTAAAGTAAAGACATAGTAAGAGAAGAAAGGATAGATAGAACTATATATAGTAAAAGGGATTAAAGCCTAAGATATTATTATTAAGATAGAGAATAGTTTAGAGGTTCTACTATATATAAGTTAGGCTGTATTATTATATAAAGGATAAGAATAAACTTATATAAGAACTGTTGGACCTAGATAAACTAGTACCTATATAAAAGAGCCCTCTATATGTATAAAGGAGAGGTCGTTTATATAAGCAACTAGCCCCAACTAATAGACTATATAAAATAGCCCTTTAAGTAGTATTAGATTTGTTGTACGAATTAGAACCAGAACTATAGCTAGTTAAAAGAGGCTGAGGGAGATTATATAAGAATTCTATATAGGCTATAACCTTCCTAATTTAAAAGGAAAAGGAAGACTATATATTAGTAATTAAACTTTATATAGATAGTATAATTATAATACCTAAGAGACTATTTAAAGAATTAGACCGTATAGAAATAGAAAGTCTAATTATAAGTAGTATATTTAAGGTACTCTCGTACGATCTATTAGTTTATAAGAGATAGATCTTTAACTTTCAACTCGTATATAAAGTTAAAGAGAAATTAATAAAACTATATAAAAAGTTATAACTTATATTTATAGGGTATTTAAATAAGGAGAAGAAGTAGATTCTTATATAGTCTCCTACAATTTAGAGAATAAGTTAGAGGCTAATCCTAGCTATTAGCCTATTACTAATAGTTTTATATAGTATATACTATAAACTATATAATATTACCTAGGTACATATATAGTTTACGGATAAGTTTATCTAGATACTATTTACTTAACTACTAAAAGAACTCTATAAAAGTTTTCCCCTCTATATAATATTTAGAATTATACGACTACTATATAGTATAGTAGAATCTAGCTTATATTAGTTTAAGATATATTACAACTACTATAAAGATAAACTCTATATAAAAACCTCCTTATATAATCTATACTTATTAATTATATACAAAGGTATAAAAATATTTAGAATTATAGAGCTGTAAATAGATAATACTTTTAGTATTATTATAAATAAGTTCGCGTAATATAAAGAAGAAGAGTTATAGAAGGCTACGTTCTACGCGAAGCCTAAAATAATATTATTATATAAATAGCCTATAGAATTTAATAGAGGAAAAATTTAGCTTATATAAGATAAAACTATAATCTTATTAACTTAGAAAGAATAAGCTAAGAACCTTTATATAGTAGACCTAAATATAGAGGATACTATATAACGTACAGTATAAGCGAGCTGATCACTCAAGCGAGCTGATTATAATGCTAAGACTATACTAAAATCGCGACTACTTTTCGCAAAATATTATACTTTCTTATATTCTATTATACTATATAGTATAGTAGCCTATTCTTCTATATCTATAGTATTATTTTTACACGTCCGCGAGTTATACCTAACCTTATTATACTACATGCAGTACCTTTAAGTTGGCTGGTCTCTATTAACACGCGTCTTCTTCCTACTCTTCTTCCTATTAGTATAAGTACTAAACTCTTTTAGAGTAGTTAATCGAGCGTCTTCTTTAATTGTTAGGTTACCTTTCTTCTATATATACTTTCTTTTATATAATCAACGTTATATAGCAGCCTTATTAGCTGTTTAAAGCTTAGCGACCTAAGCGCGTAATAGTACATTTTTATATATTATATACACAGCACCCTTTATAAACTATTTAAACGCCTCTACTATTAAAGTAGATAAGTTATCTAGATACTTTTAAACTCTTAATCGAACGTATGTAGATTAAAATCTAAATTCGATAGGATTACTTAATATTTTTAACTCCTAAGGGGTATCTTCGACTATAGAGAGTATTAGTATATATAGTCGAACTTTAAACTTTAATAGTACTATATCTAAGTTAAATAGAACTAGGCTAATACTTTAAAAGCTATTTAGGATATTACTCTTTATAATTACTACATTTAAAGCTACTTTAAAGTAGGGTAAAAACTCGATTTTCGTGATATAGTTAATATAACTATATATCAGCTGCTCGACTTAGCGCCTATATACAGTCTTTAAAGGCGAGAAATAACTTATATCTAGTAGCTATAGTAAGTATAACGAATATAAAGGTATGTAGAGAGTAATAATATTCTTTTCCTTGTAGAGCTGCTTAAATTCAAGTAAGTCGTAGCTCTTATAGCCGTCGAGAATTAGTAATTAATACGTACTAATAGTACGATTCTTTATATACGCGTTAAAGTACTTTAACTACTTAATACTAATATTATTTATCGTCCAGCTGTTATTAGTAACCTATATAGCTTAGGTTAGTAGAATATTATCTTCTTTATACTATATAGAGAGGTAGTAGGTACCTATAAAAATAATAAAAGGTAGTATTATCTATCCTATCGCGTTAATATTCTAGATAACTATAGTCTACTCGCGATTACCTGGCTGGAGCTGCTTTAGTCGATTCTATCTCTTAGAGCTAGTAACTACTACTTCTATTAATATTACGCCTATTATAAAGCCTAATTTATCGAAGTTGTATATATCTTCGTTAATAATACTATACTTAGCCTTTATATTCTATATAAAGTAGAACCAACCTCCTATAACCTTAGGATCTTTATATTTAGCTCTTAAATAGTTGTACTTTCGATTAAATTTAACCTTAAACTTAGGCGTATATTTAATAAAGTTCTCTGCCCAGTTCTTTTTAACCTAGCTAGTAGAGCGCGCAGCTAGTAGTAAATTAGCTATATTTTAAACAGTAGTAAGCTGCAGCGGAAATCCTCTTATATCTAGATCTAGTATATACTAAACAATTACCCACTCCTTAGTCTTACTAAGCTTTATTAAATTAGGCCGGTAATCGCGTTGTAGAGCTATTCCTCGCCTTTATATACTAAGTATACTTTAGGAGATATTATAGATTAATGTAATACGACGTATAGTTAGTATTACATCTTATTAAAGAGCTTAAAGTATAAGCTATATTCTAGCTTCTTTCTAAATTAATTCTATAGTTATTAGTTGTAGTATAATACTATAAAGTATAATTATCGCGATTTTAGTAGGATTTTAATATTATAATTAGCTCGCTTAGGTAATTAGCTCGTTTATACTATATATTAAGAGTATATTAAATAGCATGCACGAGGTACTTATATTATATTAGTATACTAACTAAAAGTAGTATTTAACTTATCTACTACTACGCAGGTTATATAGCTGTTATATATTAATATTAAGGTACTAAATATATAACTCCAATAGTAAATCGACAACCAGGATTAAGGACTGTTATAT
>ML986677.1:166404-181489 GCA_010094045.1 Lojkania enalia
GTTTTTAAATCTACTACTCAACTCTTATATATTATTATCTACTAGATAATCTATATTCTCTATACTATCCTTATATACCTTAATCTATTTAGTTAGAGCTTTTAGGGGTCCTAGCTAATTCGGATACTTATTATAAAAAGCTTTTAGCTTATAAAGTAAACCTATAAAATTTAAGGCTTTATACTAGACCAGGTTAAGATTATATCCTACCTATTTTATATAGTATTTAAGGGTCTTATAATATAGCTTATTAGCTAGTATTTCCTTAACCTCCTACTCTTCTACCCCCTTAATAGCGATAGCGGGTAGTTTCAGAGCTTCTTACTCTAGTAGAGAGTTCTAGGGGTTTTTATATAGTAGGTTTAGTGCGAAGATATTATATATTCTTAACCCTAGGGGTAGCTATAGATAGTACAAGTTTCCAACCTATTCTAGTACTTTAAAAGGGCCCTCCTATTAATCGGATAGCTTTCAGCTCGGTTTTTAAACCGCAAGGTTCTTAGTATTTAGATAAACTATATTACTAATCTACTAATTAATCGGTTACTAGTAATAGTTAATAACAGATTGTATATAATCTTAAGCTTTCTTAATATTAGCCTTTACAGTTTCCTAGACTATATATATATAAGTTACTAGAGCTAAAGTATTCTTATAATTTAATTTATCTGTTGCGGTAATAGGATTAATAGAATATTTCTAATCTTAACTCTAATAGGGCTTAAATCTATATAGAATCTAATATAGGGACATTCTAATAGTTATATAGGGTAGAATCGCTTATACTCGGTCGATTATAGGTAATAGAAAACTCTAGTTGTTCTAGTAGAAGAATATAAAAGGGCGTAGTCTCTAATTAATATACTTATTTATAATCTCTATCTATCTGTTAGTCTCTTTATAATAAGTAGTAGATAGTTTAATTTTTACGCCTAAGATACAGCAGAATTTAGACTAGAAACTAGATATAAACTAAGGTCTTTAGTCTAAAATAATAGTTTCGGGCGTATAGCTAAAGCGGTACACCTATTAAATAAATAATTCGGCTATTCCCCTTACATTAATTATACGATAGTAGGGAATAGATACTGCTTATTTAGATAGATAATTAATTACTACTATAATCTAATTATATCCGGACTTATCTATAGGAAAATTCTTAAAGTTAATATATAGGTGCTATATTAGTTAATTTAGTATAGGAAGTAGGTAGATAAAACCTGGGGTTCGGGTTTATATTAGATAAGCTTTATAATATAGAATGCAATTCTATATATATCGTTTATAAGTAGCCTCTATACCCTTCTAGTAGTACTTCTAGAATAGTAACTAATAGGTTTTAGTAGCGCTTAGGTATATAGAAGATACTTAGTTGTAAGCCTCTTATATAAGTCGCGTATAAAGGCCTAAATCTAATAGAATATATAAGCGATTATTGTAGAGGAGTAGTCTATTCTCTATCTAATACTTATAGGATAGAAGTATACGTTCCTACACGAAGGAGGCTTAGTTTTCCTATAGTAATACGTCGATCAACTCTAGAGAATCTAGTAATATAACCTACTTCTAGCCTTTAATAACGTTTAGTATAGCCGCTTAAGTTGTTATTTAGGTAATATAGGACTAGGCTAATTCGGCATTAATTCGGGGGTAAAGTTAATACGGTCTAAATAGGACTCTTAACTAGTTATTAGTTTAAACCGCTTTTAAGTTTTCTATATCTTATTTATAATAACTAAGAATATCTGCTCTAGTATTATTTTTATCTAGAGTATACTCGATTTAGAACTAATACTAAACTAATTTCTTAGTCTAATAAACTTAATAAGTATTAAGTACCTTTATAGTTATAAAATATTCGAGTAAGCGATAATTAGTATATACTAGAGTCCTAGTAGCTATTAAAGTAAGTTCTACCCTCTATTACTTAAACGCAGTAACGATTACGAATAGTTTCTTATTATAAATCTTCTAGTTCAGTTCTGAACTAGATAGAACCTTACTATAGAATATTATAGGGTACTATTTTCCGTTAGAATATTTCTATAATAGTACTCCTATAACTACTCTATTAAAGGTATTAGTTTCCATTTTTATTTCTAATACAGGGTTAAAGTAGTAGAAAGTAGGTATACTTAACAGGGCTAACTTTAATTTCTTAAAGGTAATATTACATTCTAAAGTCTATATAAAAGAGGTTATAAAACTCTATAGTATAATAATTAGCTTTATAATACGCGAGAATTCCGGTATAAACTATTAGTAGAATCTAGTAAAACCTAAAAAGGATTTCACACCCGTTATAGTAGTAGGTAGCTACTAGTTATGTAGTACTTCTACCTTCTCTAGGTTAATCTTAAGGCCTTTATTTAAAAGGATATAGCTAAGGTATTTAGTTCGGGTAATATAGAATTCGCTCTTTTTAATATCAACTTATAACCCTACTTAATATAATCTCTTAAGAACTTTCTTAACGTAGATAGTATATATTACCTCGTCTTTAGAGTAGATAAGGATATCGTCTAGGTAAGTAATATAGAAGTTATCTAGGTAGTCGATTAGTACGTCGTTTATATAGTACTAGTAAGTTGCTAGACCGTTATATAATCTAAAAGGTAGAACTTTATACTTATAGGTTCCGTATCGAGTCTAAAAGGTAGTATATTCTTTAGAACTAGGGTCTATTCTAATCTTATTAAAGGTTGTACGAATGTTAAACTTAGTAAAAATTACTACTTTAGTAGGCCTAGATAAAAGTTTATCTATATATAGTATCGGATATATATTCTTATAGATAAGAGTATTAAGTTTATAATAATCTATATAGATATATAGGTCGCTATTAAGTTTATAAATATAAAGGATTAGAAATGTAAAGAAGCTTCGACTCTGCTTAATATACCTATACTATAGATTATCTATAATATACTTTTTAGTTACTTCTAGCTCTTTAATATTCTACTTATATAACGGGCTGTAACTATTAGGGAGAAGTTCTATAAGGATAATCTTATAATTATAAGAGTAGTATTCTAATAATTAATAAGCTGCAGTTTTACTAAATATATTTTAATATCTATAGTATTTAGATAGTAATTAGAGATTTACTAGTACTTCGTTTTTAGCCTTATCTTCTAGCTCTAGGGCTTACTTATTTTTAATTAGCCACTCGATTTTGTATAAAGATGTAGAGAAAAACTCGTTTTCTTTCCTCTTTATATTAAAGTAGAAAGTATTAGCTAAGATAAGAGTAATAATAGAAGAATAGACTTTCTTCGGATCAGGTTTAGACTTTATTATATACGGGCGTACAGGAGCTCTAAGCTTATTTAAACTATAAACTATAAAAGACTAATATAGTTTTAGCAGTCTTAATAGACCCTTAATATAATAGATAGTCAGACTGTAGGACTACTAATACTAGTTCTTTTCCTATAAAGCGTCGCGTTGCTAGATATCTAACTCTACCTTCTTATCACGTACTAGCTAAGTTAATTATATAAGAAGAGGAGGTAAAGGATTATAAGTAGTAGAATACTTAGAGGGCTATATAATCCGATTTTTATCTATATCTAGCTAGAGTTAAAAATAATATAACTATTTAATACTAATAATATAATCCTAAATACCTAGATCTATAATAATAAATAGATAGTTTTAGATAGTTCTTCTATTAATTTATAGGTATAAGTAGATATACTAATTAACTAGAGTTTAGATTCGGTCCTAAAAACCTTTAATAGTAATTTTAAAGGGTAAGCGCTATATTAATATATATAGAGCTTAAGAGAGTAATCTAGCTACCATAGAATTAAGGAATAAGAAGCCTTAAGTACTAGTATTAATAAGGGCGTTTAGTTATATACTAATATCTTTTAAATATAGAATAGTAGGGATTTAGAAGTAGTTTCCTCTAAATAAATATAATAAATTAATATTTAATAAGTTATATTTATTTAAGTTTAGGATAGAGAGTTTTCTTAGACGTCTCTATTTCCCACCTAAGAACCATCTAGGTAGTATTTACTTACGTCTAAGAACTATTCTTCTTTAATCTCCTTTTATTTAACCTCTATCTCTTATATTTTAAAGACTATATATTCGTTTATAAAGTATCCTAGTTTACTATAATTATAATAATTACCTAAGGTTATATACCTTTTAAGTATAAGAGTCTTACTAGGTTATTAAAAAGCAATTATAATAGAACAAGGTATTAATACTAGGGTAGATTAGGGTAGTATTAGATTATAGGTTACCTTAGATAAACTTTTAGAAACCTTCCGGTACTAATCTAAATTTATTTTAGCTACAACCTATAGGCTAGTAGATTATTCTAGAAGGTTAAGAATACTCCTCCTTTCTATATTATAGGTTATTAAGTAGGCGACTATAGCGTTAAAGGAGCTTTTCTATATAAGCTTAAAGCTAAGGTTTAGTATTCTTAGGCTAGAGAGAATCTTATCCTATAGGTAGAAAAACTACTTAGATTAAGATACAGATCCCCTAATAGTTGTACTAATAAAGCGAGTTTTAAAAGTTAGGAACGTTTCTCTCTTATTTATTCTTAGGACCTAAAACGCCTATTACACCTTTATCTCTTTATTATTTATAATAAAATACGATTATAGAAGTAAAATTATTTCTTTAGCATTTTTAAACTAATACTAGTTCGATTTAGCTAGGTATTTTAGCTCTAGATACCCTTTTACAGTATTAGAGGTATATCTTTATACTAATACTATACGTATATACTCTGTCGGATAGTAATCTATATTAATCTTAAGTTAGTCTAGAATTAAGGCTTGCTATTATTTAAATATAGGTTTACTACTATTTATAAGGCTTTTAATCTTAGGCGTATATTTAGTAAGGTAGGCTTAAAAGGGTTTAGGAGTAGCCGAAAGGTTTCTTACTAGAGGAGTTATAAAAGTTTCCTAGTATATTATTAGTTCTGATTTAGTAGTTTATAGAGGTTAATTAGGACTAATAGTTCTCTATTATATTAAGTATATAATCTCCTCCTATAAAATTGCAATTTATTCCTTAAGAGTTAGTTTACTCTAATTTCCCTCTAAATTAGATAGATTCTTTATTATAGGTTTTATAAAGAGGGGTCCGCCTGTCGTAAGGCCCCCTATAAGAGATAATAGTTATTCTATACGCGTAGATAGAAGCTTACTCTTACTATAACTTACGTGTATATTAATTCTGGTATAGGAATTAGAAGGTAAATTATAGTTAGATATGGCGGTTGCCTCTAATTCTAATAGGTTATTAGTAGTCTCTAAGTTTCTACCTAGGTGTACTCTATACGACTTTTCTAAAAGCAATCCTAATTATAGGGGATAGGAAGTTCTAAACCTAAAGGTTTTAATTAATAGAAGGTCTTTAAGATCCTATCTAAGTAACTAAATAATTTAATATAATAATATATAAGTATTATAATCTAAACTAAATCGGGTGTATTTTAGACTTAGATATAGTTAAATAAACAATCGATACGATATTATTAAAGAGGCTGTTACTAGTAGTATTAAATTCTTTTATATAATATAATAGTGTAGGTAAGATAATAAGTCCGAATATAGTACAAATCTACTTAGAGGTATATAGGAGTAGGTAGGGGTTTAGAGACCTAGAAATTCTATTAACACCTATAGGCCTTGTATAAAAGGATATAGAAGAACTACTAAGCTACTTATAAGGGAGTATATAACTATATACGGAAGGGAAAAGGGGTAGAACTAGGGGTAGGATAAGATAAGCGAAAAGCTTTAGGATAAGGTTATATATAAAGCTTTTCGTAGAACGATTTCTTTATATTATTATATAGAGTTACAAGTTTAAAGAAGTGTATTCTAATATAGTATTAACTTAGTACCTTTTATAAGCTGTAAGAATCCTTCTTATACTTCTTTTAGTAATCGTATAAAGGACTTTCGTACAAGTATTAATTATAACCCAAATTTATATATATTACTTAGAGTTTTAAACTACTAGAAGTTTTCTTATAAAAGTAGTTCTAGTAGGGTACGTAGTTATATATTAAGGCGATTTAATATAACCTATACGTTTAGAGGAATAATTCCTATTGTTTTAAAGGCCTTTTAATAGTTCTTATATATAAATATATTAAAAAACACGTCCTTAAAGGCTGGAAGGAAGCCTTCTTTATTAATATAGTAGACGTATCGGCGCGCTAAGTCTTATATACGCTGTAAGTACTTCAGTTTTAATAGTAAGAAGTAAACTATATTAAGAGACTAAAGTATATATAATAAATAAGAAGGTATATAAAGTGTTAGAATCTTTTATATAAGGTAGTAATCTTTAAATTCCTAGTTAAGGTAGCTTTTATAGCTATCTAAAATAAGTAGCCTATATAATCCTACCTAACACATCTTTATATACTTATTAAAGTACTTTAGCTACTTAAGACTAAGTGTGTTATTTGTCCAGCCGTTCTTAGAGACTGAAATTTTCCAATCGTACGGTATACCTACTTCTTTATACTATATAGAGATATAGACGTATCCTTTATAGATAATAAATAATAGAGTTGTATACGTAGTAGTATAGATGCTCTAGATAACTATAACCTACTTACGATCGCCTAGCTATATAAGAGTAGGCCTTATACAACGTTTTAAACCTATAACAACCTTTATAGTACTAATAATATCTATCTAAAAGCCTATCTTATTAAAGTTGTAGATATTATTATTATATATGCTATATTTCGCAATTATATCCTATACAAGCTTAAACCACGCGTTAATAACCTCTAGATTCTCTTGTTTTATTCTTTAACAATCCTTTACTCGATTAAAAGCTATTTTAAGCTCGTTTATATATACTATAAATCGTTTAGGCTAATTCTTTCTTATAGATATTCTACTACGTACGCCTAATAGTTTATCTACTATATCTACTACCTTATATAGCCGGGGCGTAAATCCTCGCGAATTAAGGTTAAGAATATATTATACGATTGTTTATTCTTCGGTTACTATAAGCTTCTAGTAATTTAGTTATATACGAGGGTGAAATGTAATTCCGTAAAGTTAAGTAGAGAGTTATTAATATTATATATTAAAAGCTATAGTAGCGCGTCGCACGCTCTTAAACTAGCCTAATTTATACGCCTGTAAAGCAAGCTCAATTCTACCTTCTTATTAAATTAATAGAAGGTTGCGTAATAGATTTATTATAGTTCGTATATAGTATTTATAATGCTAAGAAAAAGTGGCCGCTTCGATAGTTTAGCCGCTTCGATAGTTTAGCCGCTTCGATAGTAGAATATATTATATAGAATCTCTTATTAGTATTAAGTAAATTAACTTTTTATATATAGTATTTGTTGCGCTAAGAAAAAGTAGCTACTTTAATAGTTTAGCCGCTTCGATAGTAGAATACGTTATATAAAGTAGTAGATATAGTAGATAAACTATTAGCTGTATATAGTAAAGAACTAGTAGATAAGAATTAAACTAAGAGATTTATAATATATATAAATAAACTTAAAATAGTATTTAATTAGATAAAGAACTACTAGAAAATATAATAAGAGGATTTTTAGGATATAAATATATAGTTTAAGCTTATTAAAAAGATAAAAACTATATATAGTATCTATAATAAGAATATATATAACTTTAATAAGACTAGCTTTTAAATAGATATAATTAAGTTTATAAAAGTTGTATTAAGCTTAGAAAAATATATAAAACCTAATCTTATAATATACTATATAAGCGAGCTAATTACCTAAGTAAGCTAATTATAATACTAAAACTATACTAAAATCGTAATAATTATATTTTATAGTATTATATTATAACTAATAACTATAGAATTAATTTAGAAAGAAGCTAGAATATAACTTATACTCTAAGCTCTTTAATAAGATATAATACTAACTATACGTCGTATTATATTAATCTATAATATCTCCTAAAGTATATTTAATATATAAAGGCGAGGAATAGCTCTATAATACAATTGCCGGCCTAATTTAATAAAGCCTAGTAAGACTAAAGAGTAGGTAATTATTTAGTATATACTAGATCTAAATATAAGAGAATTTCTACTATAGTTTACTACTATTTAAAATATAGCTAATTTACTGCTAGCTGCGCGCTCTACTAGTTAGATTAAAAAGAACTAGGTAGAGAACTTTATTAAACGTATACCTAAGCTTAAAGTTAAATTTAATTAAAAGTACAACTATTTAAGAACTAAATATAAGGATAATAAGATTATAAGAGGCTAGTTCTACCTTATATAGAATATAAAGGTTAAATATAGTATTATTAATAAAGATATATACAATTTTAACAAATTAAACTTTATAATAAGTATAATATCGATAAAAGTAGTAATTACTAGCTCTAAGAGACGGAATTGACTAAAGTAGCTCTAGCTAAGTAATTATAAGTAGACTATAGTTATCTAAAGTATTAACGCGATAGGATAGGTAATACTACCTTTTATTATCTTTACAGGTACCTACCACCTCTCTATATAGTATAAAGAAGATAATATTCTACTAACCTAAACTATATAGGTTACTAATAATAGCTGGACGATAAATAATATTAGTATTAAGTAGTTAAAGTACTTTAACGCGTATATAAAGGATTATACTATTAGTATATATTAATTACTAATTTTTAATAGCTATAAAAACTATAACTCGCTTAAATTTAGATAGTTTTACGAGGAAAAGAATATTATTACTCTTTATATACCTCTATATTTATTATACCTATTATAGCTACTAGATATAGGTTATTTCTCGTTTTTAAAGACTACGTACAGGCGCTAAGTCGAGTAGCTAATATATAGTTATATTAACTATATTACGAAAATTGAGTTCTTACCCTACTTTAAAGTAGCTTTTAATACAGCGATTACGAAGAGTAATATCTTAGATAGCTTTTAAAGCGCTAGTTTAGTTCTATTTAATCTAGATATAGTACTATTAAAGCTTAAAGTTTAACTATATATACTAATACCCTCTATAGTTAAAAATACCCCTTAGAAGTTAAAAATACTAAGTAATCCTATTAAATATAGGTTTTAATCTATGTACGTTTAATTAAGAGTTTAAAAGTATTTAGATAGTTTATCTACTTTAATAGTAGAGGCGTTTAAATAGTTTATAAAGGGTACTATATATATAATATATAAAAATATACTATTATACGATTAGGTTACTAAGTTTTAAATAGCTAATAAAGCTGCTATATAATATTAATTGTATAAAAGAAAGTATATATAGAAGAAAGGTAATCTAATAATTAAAGAAGGCGCTTAATTAACTACTCTAAAAGAGTTTAGTACTCGTACTAATAAAAAGAAGGGTAGGAAGAAAACGCGCGTTAATAGAGGCCAGCCGATTTAAAGGCGTTATAGGTAGTATAGTAAGGCTAGATATAACTCGCGGACGTGTAAAAATAATGTTATTGATATAGAAGAATAGGCTACTATACTATATAGTATAATAGAATATAAGAAAGTATAATATTTTATAAAAAGTAGTTACGATTTTAGTATAGTTTTAGTATTATAATTAGCTCGCTTGGGTAATTAGCTCGCTTATATAGTATATTACAGCTAGATAATTAGGAGTAGATTACTATTATCTAAAATATCTATATAGTAGGGTATATAACCCTACCTTTTATTATCTATAAAAACTATATCTATATTTCTATTTAATATAAGAAAATAGATATACTATATAATTAGAAGCTTTTAGTATATAAGAATAGCTAGATAAATAATATATTTAGTTTTAAGTAGTTAAAGTATTTTAATACTTATATAAAGGCGCGTTAGATAGAAATATATTAGCTGTTAATTCTAGATAGCTATAAGAACCACCTTAACTAGAATTTTAAGAACTACTACTTTAAGAATAAGATTCTTACCCTCTATATACTAGTCTGTTTATTATATATCTTCTAGCTACTTAATATAGTTTACTTTAGACCTTTAAAGTAGAAGTACTCTTAAGGTATACGAGACTTAGTATACTAGTATATCTTCTATATTAATAAGAAAAGCTTTCTACTAGCTTTTAGGAACGTATTTTTTAATATATTTATATACGATAACTATTAAAAAACTTTTAAAATATTAGACCTAGTTTCTTTAAATATATAGATAGTATTTAAACGTTTTAAAATATAATTATATACCCTACTAGAACTCTCTATATTATAGATCTTATAGATATTAAAGACTTTAAATAATACGCTTAAATTTTTATCTTAATTAAAGCTTATATAAAACTCTTTTAGCTTATTACCTATAATAATTTAGAGCGGGTTTATATAGCTTATTAAAGGGGCTAAATTAATACTATACTAGAATATACTTATAAACTCTTAAATTACTAAGTTTAAAGAGTAAGTAAAGATGCTAACTAAGTAAAAATCGTATAAAAGAAAGTAGATATAGTAGAGTAGGATAATAGAATATAGTAAAAGATTAGTATAAGTAGCTACTAAAGCCTTTAGAGCACTCTAGAGCTTAAAAAGAACTTATTATATAGATAGATAAAAGAGAGTTTAACTAGATATATAATAATATAGAAGTTATAGTAGAACTAGATATAATATATAAATATATAAGGTAGATAGATCTACTTCTCTTAAATTAAATATAAGTACTTAGAATATTTTTTTAGATAATTCTAATTAGGCTAGTAAATAGGATATATAATATCTTACCTAGGTTAAGATTAGATTTAGGGTTTTTAGTACTAGAGTTAGAGTTAAAGTAGAGTTCTTAGTACTAGAATATAGGTTAGATAGAGGTTCTTAGTATTAAGATTGAGGTTAGGGTAGGGTTCTTAGCGCTGGGGTATAAGATTAAGATAGGAGTACCCTATAAGATTCCTCTATAATTATAGGAAATAATTATATATTATATATTTATTACTATAAATTATTATAGTAGAAAACTAGTTTTATTTAAAGTAGTCTTTTCTAAGCCTAAGACTACCTAGAGATTATAACTCTAATCTAATAGAAGATTAAACTTCTTATAGTATCGCTTTACTAAATATATATCCTTATTTTAGATAGTAACCTACTTTACGTAAATTGTATTTATATTATAGTCTAATATAGTTAATATTATATAATATAAATTATATAAAAAAATATATACCTTTAAAGAACCTAATAAGAAAAGTCTTAGTAGACTTTTAGAAAGCCTTAATTACGCTCTATTACTAATATATCTTACTACTATAAATATCCTCTTAAACTATAGTAGTAATTTTACAGATTAGCCGCGAAAAAAGAAGCTTTTAAAAGAGGAGTTAAGTACTCTTCTAATATTGGTTAATCTATTAAAGTGTAATAGCTATATTCTATTAATATATAATTATAATAAAAACCTATAATAACTTACTCTTAGGATAATAGTAATACTTTACTAGTATAGGCTTTACTAGCGTAGGCTTTACTAGCGCAGGCTTTACTAGTATAAGTACCTTATAAGCTAATTTAGTAGCGAGCTACTTTTAAGAAGATTTACTACCTATTAGAACGATTATAAATCGTACTATTTCTTAAGTATAAGATATTATGTATTAATAGTAGTAGAGTAGAGTAGTTAATATTAATAATTAAGGTTAGTAGTATAAAGCTAAGTTGAGGTTTATTAATAGATACCTAAAATATAAATATAGATACTAAAATACATACATATTAAAAGCTAGTACTAAATTAGGATTATAAAATAAAGCTAATAAGGTATTTAAGCGTATATTATAAGAATACTATAATAAAAAACTATAATAACTTACTATTTTATAGAACTAGTAGTACGCTTTTTAGTAATAGTTTTTTATACTAAACTAACTAATATTTTATATTTATTTAGATATATATATATTTTATTATTACTTTTATCTAATCTATACTAGTAGATAGTATATACGTTTATCACGTCGAGCCTGACACCCTATTATAACTCTTCTTCCTACTATACTCTTATTAGTATAACTCTAAATCTTCGATTTATTATATACTTTTATTATAGTTCCTATAAAATATCGACTATTAAAGTAGAGCCTATTAATAACAATTTTCTCAATAGTCTAGATAGCTTACTACTACTAAAGCTATTAGAGCTACTAGTTAGCTTTAACTAAGATAAGTAGGCGAAGTTAATATAGATAAGTAATTATACCAGTCTTTTATTACAGTTTACTAATAAATATAGGGCTAGTAGTTAGAAGATTATAAAATTAAATACGTTCTTTTACTATACAGTTAAGCTGGTTTTTAAAAAGGCCGTTTAACCAACCTTATAGTACCCTTTAAAGGTATATTTAGTAATACTAAACGTACTATCTAATAGAGAGATAAGACTATATTACTTACTACTAAGGAAAAGACTATTAAAAGTACCTATACTGCTGATTACTCTACTAAAAGTACTAAAAAGAGGCAGCTATAGAAAAGTGCTAAATATATAGTATTAGGAGAAGAAGAAAAAAAAAAGATATTAGATAAAGCTATTAAAGTTATAGTAGAGAAGTACTTTAACAATTATAAGTCTAATAAGTTATTATAACATATAGTATAAGCGAGCTGATCACTCAAGCGAGCTAATTATAATACTAAAACTATACTAAAATCGAGACTACTTTTCGTAAAATATTATACTTTCTTATATTCTATCGTACTATATAGTATAGTAGCCTATTCTTCTATACCTATAGTATTATTTTTACACGTCCGCGAGTTATGTCTAACCTCGCTGTACTATCTACAGTACTTTTAAGTCGGCTGGTCTCTATTAACACGCGCCTTCTTCCTACTCTTCTTTCTATTAGTATAAGCGCTAAACTCTTTTAGAGTAGTTAATTAAGCGCTTTCTTCAATTATTAGGTTACCTTCCTTCTATATATACTTTCTTTTATGTAATTAATATTATATAGCGGTCTTATTAGCTACTTAAAGCTTAACGACCTAAGTATATAATAGTACGTTTTTATATATTATATACGCAGCACCCTTTATAAACTATTTAAATACCTCTACTATTAAAGTAGATAAACTATCTAGGTACTTTTAAACTCTTAATTAAACGTACGTAGATTAAGACCTAAATTTAATAGGATTACTTAGTATTTTTAACTTCTAAGGGGTATCTTTAACCGTAGGAGGTATTAGTATATATAGTCGAACTTTAAGCTTTAATAGTACTATATCTAGATTAAATAGAACTAGACTAGCGCCTTAAAAACTATTTAAGATATTACTCTTTATAATAGCTACGTTAAAACTCGATTTTCGTAATATAGTTAATATAACCGCGCATCAGCTACTCGACTTAGCACCTATATATAGTCTTTAAAGGTAAGAAATAACCTATATCTAGTAGCTGTAGTAGGTATAATAAATGTAGAGGTATATAGAGAGTAATAATATTCTTTTTCTTATAGAGCTACCTAAATTTAAATAAGTCGTAGCTTTTATAGCTGTTAAGAATTAGTAATTAATATATACTAATAGTACGATCTTTTATATACGTGTTAAAGTACTTTAACCATTTAATACTAATATTATTTATCGTCTAGCCGTTATCAGTAATCTATATAGCCCAGGTTAGTAGAATATTATCTTCTTTATACTATATAGAGAGGTAGTAGGTACCTGTAAAGATAATAAAAGGTAGTATTACCTATCCTATCGTATTAATACTCCAGATAACTATAGTCTACTTACAATTATCTGGCTAGAGCTGCTTTAGTTAATTCCGTCTCTTAGAGCTAGTAACTACTACTTCTATCAATATTACACCTATTATAAAGCCTAATTTGTTAAAGTTATATATATCTTTATTAATAATACTATACTTAGCCTTTATATTCTATATAAGGTAGAACTAGCCTTTTATAACCTTAAGATCCTTATATTTAGCTTTTAAATAGTTGTACTTTTAATTAAATTTAACCTTAAGCTCAGGCGTACGTTTAATAAAGTTCTCTACCTAGTTCTTTCTAACCTAGCTAGTAGAACGCGCAGCTAGTAGTAAATTAGCTATATTTTAAATAGTAGTAAGTTGTAGCGGAAATTCTCTTATATTTAGATCTAGTATATACTAAATAATTACCCACTCTTTAGTCTTATTAAGCTTTATTAAATTAGGCCGGTAATCGTGTTATAGAGCTATTCCTCGTCTTCGTATACCAAGTATATTTTAGGAGATATTATAGATTAATACAACGCGATGTATAGTTAGTATTATATCTTATTAAAAAGCTTAAAGTATAGGTTGTATTCTAGCTTCTTTCTAAATTAATTCTATAGTTGTTAGTTGTAGTATAATACTATAAAATATAATTATCGCGATTTTAGTAGAGTTTTAGCATTATAATTAGCTCGCTTAGGTAATCAGCTCGCTTATACTATATATTATTTATTTATTATATATATATATATATTTATAAGTAAATAGGTAATTAGTTAAAAGTAAAACTAAAAGTTATCTACTTAAAATAGGAGTATATCGACTAAGAGATTAGCCTTAAATATTACCAAGTAGTTCTATTAAAGGCTACTAGTTAAGAGAAAGATATATCTACTATATAAGAATCAGCTTATAGTCTATTATAGGTATATAATTCTAGAGGAGCTGTATAGAAGGTTATATATAAAATATACTAAGATAGCTTTTTTAAGCTATAAAATAATAGCTTTAAAAGTAAGAATGTTTAAAATAAATAGTAAGAGTTTATAAAGAGACTATCTAAGGAAGAGTTAGCTATAATCTTAGAGCTAGAATAGAAGTAAGTTTATTATATTTTTTATTATATCTATTTATTATAGATATATACTAATTACTACCCTAGATATTAAGAGCCTCTATTAGTATATAATTAATTCGATAATAATCTTCTTCTCAATTTAAACTTACCCTATATTAAGAGTATTAAAAGTGATAAGTGCGAAGAGGAGGTTAATAATAACTCTAAAATTAAGGCCGAGCTTATATAATATAAGGATAAGTATAAGATATTAAGTAAGAAGTTAAATAGTACTTTTAAAAGCTT
>ML986678.1:0-62682 GCA_010094045.1 Lojkania enalia
AGGCTAGTTCTACCTTATATAGAATATAAAGGCTAAGTATAGTATTATTAATAAAAATATATATAACTTTAATAAATTAAGCTTTATAATAGGCGTAATATTAATAGAAGTAGTAGTTACTAGCTCTAAGAGATAGAATTGACTAAAGCAGCTCCAGCCAGGTAATTGTAAGTAGACTATAGTTATCTAGAGTATTAATATAATAGGATAGGTAATACTACCTTTTATTATCTTTATAGGCACCTACTACCTCTCTATATAGTATAAAGAAGATAATATTCTACTAACCTAGGTTATATAGGTTACTAATAACAGCTAGACGATAAATAATATTAGTATTAAATAGTTAAAGCACTTTAACGCGTATATAAAGGATTGTACTATTAGTACGTATTAATTACTAATTCTTAACAGCTATAAGAGCTACGACTCGCTTAAATTTAGGTAGCTCTATAAGGAAAAGAATATTATTACTCTCTATATACCTCTATATTTGTTGTACCTACTACAGCTACTAGATATAGGTTATTTCTTACCTTTAAAAACTATATACAGGTGTTAAGTCGAGTAGCTAATACGTAGTTATATTAACTATATTATAAAAATCGAGTTCTTACTCTACTTTAAAGCAGCTTTTAACGCAGCAATTACGAAGAGTAATATCCTAAGTAGCTTTTAAAGTACTAGCCTAGTTCTATTCGACCTAGATATAGTATTATTAAAGCTTAAAGTTTAACTATATATACTAATATCCTCTATAGTCGAAAATACCCCTTAGAAGTTAAAAATACTAAGTAATTCTATTAAATTTAGGTTTTAATCTGCGTACATTTAAGTAAGAGTTTAAAAGCACCTAAATAGCTTGTCTACTTTAATAGTAAAAGCGTTTAAATAGTTTATAAAGGGTACTGCGTATATAATATATAAAAACGTACTATTACGCACTTAGGTTACTAAGCTTTAAGTAGCTAATAAAGCCGCTATATAACGTTAATTATATAAAAGAAAGCGTATATAGAAGGAAGGTAACCTAATAATAAAAGAAGGCGTTTAATTAACTACTCTAAAAGAGTTTAGCACTTATACTAATAGAAAGAAGAGTAGGAAGAAGGCGCGCGTTAATAGAGACTAGCTAACTTAAAGGTGCTGTAGATAGTACGGCGAGGCTAGATATAACTCGTAAACGTGTAAAAATAATACTATAGATATAGAAGAATAGGCTACTATACTATATAGTATAATAGAATATAAGAAAGTATAATATTTTACGAAAAGTAGTCGCGATTTTAGTATGGTCTTAGTATTAT
Source organism: Lojkania enalia (assembly GCA_010094045.1). Classification (NCBI taxonomy): domain Eukaryota; kingdom Fungi; phylum Ascomycota; class Dothideomycetes; order Pleosporales; genus Lojkania; species Lojkania enalia. The sequence continues at coordinate 1,308 of ML986678.1, forward strand.
AATTAGCTTACTTAGGTGATTAGCTCGCTTATACTGTACGTTATTACCTATAATTTTAAAGTCGTACGAGTTCCTAGTATACTATTTAGTTCTAAGAATAATAAGGAAGTTAAGTTGTAAACTTAGGTCCTTATTATTCACAAATAATCTATTAGTAAAGATAAACAACTTCGTATAGAAGAGATTAAGTAGTATATACAATAGTCCTCGATCCTAGTTGTTAATTTACTATTAGAGTCGTATATTTAGTACTTTAATATTGTTATATAACAGCAATATAACCTATATAGTAGTAGATAAGTTAAATACTACCTCTAGTTAATATACTAATATAATATAAGTACCTCGTACGCGCTGTTTAATATACTCTTATATAGTATCCTCTATATTTAGGTCTATTATATAGAGGTTCTTAACTTATCCTTTCTAAGTTAATAAGATTACAGTTTTATTTTATATAAGCTGGATTTTTCTTCTATTAAATTCTACAGGCTATTTATATAATAATATTATTTTAGGCTTCGCGTAGAATATAATCTTCTATAGCTCTTCTTCTTTATATTACGCGAACTTATTTATAATAATACTAAAAGTATTATCTATTTACAGCTCTATAATTCTAAATATTTTTATACTTTTATATATAATTAATAAGTATAGATTATATAAGAAGGTTTCTATACGGAGTTTATTCTTATAGTAGTTGTAATATATCTTAAACTAATATAAGCTAGATTCTACTACACTATATAGTAGTTGTATAACTCTAAATATTATATAGGGGGAAAAGCTTTTATAGAATTCTTTTAGTAGTTAAACGAATAGTATCCAGATAAACTTATCTGTAAACTATATATATACCTAGATAATATTATATAGTTTATAGTATATACTATATAAAGCTATTAGTAATAGACTAATAGCTAGAATTAGCCTCTAACTTATTTTCTAAATTGTAGGAGACTGTATAAAAATTTTCTTCTTCTTCTTCTTATCTAAATACCCTATAAATATAAGTTGTAACTTTTTATATAGTTTTATTAATTTCCCTTTAACTTTATATATAAGTTAAAGGTTGAAGATTTATCTCTTATAGACTAATAGATTATACGAGAGTACCTTAAACATACTACTTACGATTAGACTCTCTATTTCTATATAGTCTAATTCTTCGAATAGTCTTCTAGATGTTATAATTATATCGTCTATATAGAGTTTAATTGCTAGTATATAGTCTTCCTTTTCCTTTTAGGTTAGGAAGGTTATAGCCTATATAGGATTCTTATATAATCTCCCTTAGCCTCTCTTAACTAGCTATAGTTCTAGTTCTAGTTCGTACAACGAATCTAATACTACTTAAGAGGCTATTTCGTGTAGTCTATTAGTCGGGACTAGTTGCTTATATAGGTAACCTCTCCTTTATACCTATAGAGGGCCCCTTTATATAAGCGCTGGTTTATCTAGGTCTAGTAATTCTTATATAGATTTATCCTCGTTCTTTATATAATAATACGGCTTAACTTATATATAGCGGAACCTCTCTAAACTATTCTCTATCTTAATAATAATATTTTAGGCCTTAATCTCCTTTACTATATATAGTCCTATCTATTCTTTCTTCTCTTACTATATCTTTACTTTAGAACCAAGTAGAAGATTTAGAACTTTATATACTATTAGGCTATTCTAGGTATTAATTATATAATTAATATTAACTTTTACTCTCTTACTTTAAAGTATCTTTATCGCCTTTTATATAGTATTAGCTTATATAGTAATATTAGGGGATAGTGTAAAGTCTATATTAATTCTTAAATATATTCTAAATACGAGCAATATAAGTATAAAGCCGTTTAGTTCTATTATATTATTAAGAACTTTAATAGCTATCTATAATACTAACTTATTATCTATATAATTATCTAATTCTATATAGAGGATATTATATATATATTATTATAGCTAAGCTATTTATAGTTAGCCCCTTAGCAGATCTAGGGATATATATATAGCATGTCTCGCATTTCTAGTTAATAGACGCAGTTTTTCTAACCCTTATTAGAGCTAGCTAGCTCTAATAGTTATAAGCCCAGAAGCCTTTTAACTACTACTATATTCTATATAAATAGACTAGAGCTAATTAATATAGGCTTAGTTAATTATATCTTATTTATTAAGACCTTAGTTAACTCGACGTTACTAGGCTAGCTAGGAAGCTAGAGAGCTTAGAACTAGTTATAGTAGAGACCTTAACAGATTAACGCAATATAGTATATTAAAAAGATAATAGAATTAGACCTACTTATTACTAAGGCTACGGTTATTCTCGATAAGCTAGAGTACTAGATATAGTAGCTGTTTCTGCGGAAGGACAGTACAGACTAGAACTAGCTCTAGAAATACGTGGACCTAGACCTTAGTAAGGAGCTAGTCCTTTAACTAGATGCTAAGAAGCTGATTAAGAAGTAGTTTAGAGATTTCTATAGGACAGACAGTAATACTAAGGTAGTAGATACTAAAGTAGATATTATAGATCTAACTGATTAAGAATTGGTAAGATATAAAGCCTAATATAGGACGTATAGTTGTAGTAAGGCGCAGTAGCTGTAGAAAGAAAAGACTCTTAGAGAATTCACGCAAGAGATATTAAGGATAATAGTAGTTTAATATATCTATCTAATTATAGATTGTAAGACTGTATACAATTAACTATAGACCCTTAAAAAGTATCTCTACCCAAGTAAAGCTAAGCGTAGTATATAGCTGCAGGCTTAATACTAGATGCTTAAGATACAACTAAGAAAGGGGAATTTAGATACCTAGTTTAAAGATTAGCTTAAAACGACGCGCGTTATAAGCCTAGTAAGTATACTAGAAGTATAGGGGAATTAAGCTTAGTAGGACTTTATTCTTGTAGTTAAGAGTTTAGACGATAACTAGGCAGCAAATAAGCTATTACTACTTATTAAGTCTGAAGTAGATAATAGGCTATATATAAGTATCTTAAACCTAGTAGCGTAGTATACGTTATACTATTATTATACTAGACTAGTTACGTTAGAGCTAGAGACGTTTATAACGCTTAGTATTATATTATAGTAACTACAGTAGTCGCAGTAGACTAATAGTAGCTAGAAACCTTAGTAATTAAGATAGATAGTCTACCTTTATAGAGATAGTTACAAATTTAAGTAGTATTTATATATTAATTTAGTACTACATCTATTAGGCTAGTAGCTAGATTAAGATATTAAGTAGAGATTCTAGGAGCTTAGGATATTAAAGTCTTCTAGGTTAAAGGTGCTCTATAATACCGAGAAGTAACTAGTAGTAAGATTAGTAGAGTTAGTAGGCTCTACAGGCTCTATAATAGTTTTAGTACTAGTACTAAATATAATAAAAAGATAGGATAACAGGCGTTAACTATTAGAACTAGCTGTAATAGTAGCTTTAAACTTAAGTCGATTAGTAAAATCTATAGCAGTTTCAGCTCTACAGCTTAGAGTTATATAGGCTAAGTAGTATTAGTATTAGCTATCGCTGCTTAATAGATAGATTATAAACCTTAGCTTAAATACCTATATTACTAATAATAAGTCTTATAGCTGGAGAATAATATAGTAGTCTAAACCAGACGACTACGTGTATATAGGGGGACAGCTACTACCAATTTAAGAATAGGGAGAAGTCTAGCTATAGGTATAAATATCTACTAGAATTAAGACTATCCTGCTCTTATACGTTGTATATATCCTAGAGATATTTACGAGTATAGTTAGTCTCTTATACTATAGTATAGTAGGGATCTATTTTAACTTAAAATAAAACTATCTATATTAGATAGATCTATTAAATATTATATACTATCTTAGGCGCACGTTCAGGCATTAGCTAATAGATATAGAGGATAGTATACAACTATCTCTATCGGTATATATAGTATAGTATAGACTAAAGCCTTCTTATATAGCTTGTAAGCAGCTAGAACTTACACCTATATAAGCTTATAGGGTATTTAGCTATATTAACTAGAAGGTAGTCGCTTATCTACCTGCTTATATTAATAGGCTTAAGTTAATTAAGCAGTAGTAGGGGGTGCAATAGTAGTAGCAGTAGAGAAATTAAGCTCTAAAGTAGATAGAATACACCGTCTATATCTAGTCTAAGCTCTATAAGATAGTAAGTAGGAGAGCTTCTTAAGAACCAGCCTAGGGACTATTCGAGAGACTAGGGATAGATTTAGTCTAGATACGCGATTAGTTAGAGCGCTGCTATAATAGAAACCTCTAGATATTCTATATAGTCTGCTAGTATAGTAGGTAGTATAAAGCCTACTACCTGCTAAACAAGAATATAATAATACTATAATATATAGTATAGAGATTACTAGTTAAGTTTAAAGCTTAGTTTAATATATAGGTTAAAGCTGTTAGGCTTAATAGCAAGCGCGGATATTCTGAGATACTTAATATCTTTAAGAACCTAAGAATTTTAGTAGAACTATAAGTAGAGTATACTAAGGAGTAGAATAGTCTAATAGAGAGAGTAGGGTAGTTGCTAGTCGTATAGGAAAGAGCTATAAGGATAGACGCAGGGCTACTAATAGAGGTATTAAACGAGTGCCTACTTTTAGCAGTCTATCTTCTTAATTATACGCCGACCGAAGCTTTAGACTAGTATACCCTATATAAGGTAGTACGTAGAACTAGACTGTTAGTAGCTTATCTTAGCGTGTTAGAAGCTAAGGTATATATCCTAAATTATTACTTATACTAGAGAGAGAAACTACAATCTTATACGCTAATCGAACGCCTTATAGGATATAACTTTACAAATATCTATTGTATCTAGATACTAGAGCTAGATAGAGTTATTAGGACTAGAGATATTATTCTACTACCTATAGAATCGTATAAAGATCTTATCTTTCTAGACAAGTAGATACTACGTCTAGCAGCCGCAGTACTTAATATTAAGGAGAGCTATAAGCTGAATAATATAGAGCTTAAATAGATACTAGATTAATTAACAGCTTAATCGCGTAAGGAGATACTAGATAATAAGTTTAAGTAGTAGATTAAAAAGCAGCTTAAGTAGGAGCTAGGTTAGTAATAATTAAGTAAGCTGACTAGAGTAGAGCATCTAGTAGTTAGTAGTATTATAACGCTAGAAAATACCCTAGAACTGTATAGTTAAGACGATCGCGATAAGCATCTAGAGGTAATAATTAGCCTCCTTAAGGGCTAGTATTAGATTAAGCTAGAAGCAGAGGCTCTAGACCGACAATTAAATAATATAAATAGACGCGACGAAATTAGTAGTTAGCTTAATACTAGAAATATTACGGAGACTAGAACTTGTAGAATACCCCGCATATACTATATAGTACTTATAAAAGCGTTACAGTAGAAGATAAGCAGTAATATACTAGCTAATTAGCCTAGGATCAGTCTATATAGAGATTAGCTGCTACTTCTACTAAAGTAATAGAAGTAGCTTAAGAGGTATCTATTTAGAATCAAATTTAAGAAAGTAGTAGTAGTAGAACTTTAGAGCTGCTGCAGTAAGGGCTGTCTAGTTTATATAATAGAGACTAGAGCTAGTATATAGCTAGAGATTAAGCTTCTACTACTAATATAGGTATTTATATATAAATTCGATGAGAATAGATATCTATATAAGTTTAAAGCTAGACTAGTTATTAGAAGAGACCTATAGTAGGACTAGAGAGATATATATATAGCTACTCTAGCAGCACGAGTATTCTAATTCCTAGTTACTCTAGTAGCAGCTTTTAGACTACACGCCTATTAATACGATATTACCAACGCTTTCTTAAATATACCGCTAGATAGACTAATATACGCCTATACGCTAGAAGAATTTATATAGAAGCTAGATAAGCTACTAGAGATAAGGAAAGCTCTCTATAGCCTGAGAGATGCTCCTCTACTCTAGTATAAGTACCTTAAGAACTTGCTACTTAAGCTAAGACTACAGCTAATCTAGAAGGTCCTATATCTATTTAGAAGTAAGAGTCTAATAGTATTCTTCTACGTTAATAATATAGTCGTTCTAGTTTATTTAGACTACTTTACTATATATCAGCAATTCGAAGCAGGCTTAAAATTATAGTATAAGCTATACTTACTTAGATAGTTCCGGTAGTTCCTAAGAATTAGAATAGTCCGAGACTAGGATGTAGGTAGAATCTAGCTTAGTTAAGACTCGTTTATTAATAAGGTCGCAGCTAAGTATAGACTATAAAAGTAGGGGTAGAGAAGCTATCCTGCGGTGCCTCTAGTCGATAACTATCTAGTATTAAGTATAGAGGAGCTAAACTATTAGAGAACTAAATATTATTAGCAGCTAGTCGGATCCCTAAGATATCTAGCAGTCTATACGCGCCTAGACATCTTAAGAGCTTACTTAACTCTAGCAACCTATCTTAAGAATCTAAGATAGAGTTATATTCGAGTAGTAGAGCACGTCTAGAGATATATAATTAGCATGAGAGGGCTAGGCTTATAAGCATCTAGACTAGATTAGGAAAATATAATCTACCTTAATAATAAGCGCGAGCTACTATTCTATAGAGTATTAGATACAGCGTTCGCGGATAATTAGGAGATATACCGCAGCTTATAAAGCTACCTATTTAAGTTCTATAGCCTACCTATCGACTAGAAAGTAATAATATAGTACTCGGTTACTAAGTTAACGACTAAAGCTAAGCTACTAGCTCTATCCGTAGTAGGCAGCGAGCTATAATAGTAGACTAGGGTCTTTAATTACGTAGGGTTTAGTATAAAGATAGTCCCTACGCTATTTTATAACAATTAGCAGATAGTAGGTATTACTACTAAAGTAGTAGATAGACTATAGACTAGGTTACGTTATATAGATACTCATCAGATATAGATTCGACAAGAAGTTAAAGTAGGAAGATTATAGGTTAGCTGGAAGCTAATAAACTAGATACTAGCAGATAGTCTTATAAAGGCACTGCCTAAGTAGAAGTACCTTACCTTTTTAAAGCAGCTCGGTCTTATAGAGGTACCTAGACTAGTTAACTAGAAGGCAGCTTTGCTATTCACTACAGCTGGGGGGGTATATTACAACTATATAAAGGTACCTAGACTAGTTGACTAGAAGGCAGCTTTACTATTTACTATAGCTAGGGGGGTATATTACGGCTAAGCTATTTATAGTTAGCCCCTTAGCAGGTCTAGGGATATATATATAGCATATCTCGCATTTCTAGTCAATAGACGCAGTTTTTCCAACCCTTATTAGAGCTAGCCAGCTCTAATATATATTATAGTAGTATGTACGCGTATTTAATCTTCCTTATAGCTTAATAGGCCTCTACTAGCATTTATTAATATATTACTCCTATAACCTTCGTATAATTCCGGAAGTTTTTAGATATAAAGTTTATACTAGGGTTATATATAATATAATTAGATAGGCCTTAGTACGTATTAATCTAGTACTTATAAAGTATATTCTAGGTATCTTATATAGATATTAATTTTAAAAAGGTTACTACTTAGAATAATATATCCGCGTTAATTATATATAGTATATCTCGGTTGCTAATTTATACGATATTAATTACTATCTTATAATTAAAGTACGAATTATCCTTAATCGTAAATTTAAATCTTTATAGTACTAGATCGTATAGCTAATATATATAGTAGAACTTCTTAATCTCCTTAAGTATAGAGGGATTAATATTATATCTAGCATTTTTAAGTATTACGTAGAGTTGTTTTATATAAGGATGGTTAAATCTCTTATACAGTTGTTAAAGTTTACGTTTAGTAAAGAAGGATATTAATTCCTCCTTTTATACGTTAAAGAATAGATAACTCTATTTTTATATAACTAGGATAGTATTCCTATTACTTTATATAATTATATTCTACACGTTATTAAAGTACGTATCTATTTAGTCTACGTCTACTAGAGATAGTAGGAATAGTATTAGAGTATCTAGGATGTAGTATATTACATTACTAACTAGGTTGGTAATTCGTACGGTACTGATTAATCCTATTAATTCTTATCCTCTAAAGCTGATACTCTTCTTTTTTAGTATCCAGTCTACTTTTATACAAGAGAATTCTTATAAGTATACTTTAAGTTATAACTTTCTAATAGTAGAAATTTTTGCTGCGCCGGTATCCTATAGTTTACCTTAGTATATTATACGATATCAGTCTTTAAGGATGAATTATTCTACGTATCCTTCGGGTTCTAGGCTATAGATGTCCTCTATTATCGTACGGTAGAGAAATACAGTAGTAGTAAGGTAGTTAACAATCTCCTTACCTTCCTCTTTATCTAAGTTATTATTATCGTGCGACTCGTCTTCCTCCTACTCTAATTTACTTTTAAATTCCTAGATATATATATTTAACTTCTTATACGTTAGTATTTTATTATAAAATCCTTTATATAAAGAGATATACTAGCGTTTTATACGGGATTAATCTATACGAGGATAATTTATTAACTAGTACCCTTCCTTATAATAGACGAGTGTAATCCTTTATATTCCTTTTAACTTCTCCTATATTATCGAAAGCTACGCGTATAAGATAAATTGTATCTTCTATTAGTATAGTATATATCTTAAGGTTTATTTATAAATATATTGTTCTATTAGTTAATTAAGACTTAAAGTACTACTTAGAGATTACTAAATAGTACCTTATATATAGGCTTAATTAAGAATATAGCTTATTTAAACTTAGGTTGTCCTTAGTATACTCGTATAATAGTAGTATAAAGTAGTATCTCGCCTTAGAATTATAGACTAAGAGCTCTTTACGCGAGAGTAAGTTTATTAATTATAGTTTTAAGAGCTTCGTATAGAGTTTTTATAGTTCTTTTACTTAATTTATATAAAGCTTATTATTATCTAATCTATCTAATATTAGTTATAATTTACGTTAGTATTAAAATAATTGCTAAGCTGTTCGTACAGGACCTTCTACATCTTCTTAGAGCCGATATTATAAAGGTAGAACATATATACGCGGCCTTTAAGAATATTAGAAAAGGTGCTTGTGTACGAGGCTTTATAGATAGTAAAATGTTAGTAGAGCTTAATAAATACTATAGCTTTATTAGCTAGAATATTATATAATTGCCCTATATAGTTATTCTCCTTCTTCTAGGCCTTCTAGAATTATACAACTTTCTTAGGTATAAGGTTCTCTACCGTAATATCTTATATAGATAGGAGTTAGTATAGGCTATATAGAGATTAGATTGTAGGTAATTATACTAGTTATAGAGGAGGTATCGGGTCTGTAGGTGGTTTATATACAGACATCCTTTATAGTGTTAAGACTAGTAATAGCGGTAATAGCTTCGTACGACGCTCTATTAGGATAGTAAATATATATTCTCCTTTTACAAGTCTATATAATATAGTAGCCTCTATTATATCCTTCTTAAAACTTATACTCTTATTCTATAGAGTAGCTATTAGTTCTCGTAGAAATAGTTGGCTAAGGTCTTTAAAGTATATAAGCTCCTAGTCTATAAAATTACCTTAGAAGTTTTTAAGGGTTTATACATCTATTATACTTAACGCGCGAAGTTCTATAATTAAGTTAGCTATATACGAATTAAACTTCTTCTTAGGTATATCTTCTAACAGTTTAATCTTATCTACCCAGTCCTTAATATTTGTCTACTCTACTAAGGTCTTCGCTAAGATATCTATAAGAGATATATATTAGTTATATACTAATACGTTATATTAGTTGGTTAGGGATAGAGCTAGCATTACTTATTATTCTATAGTAGTCGGTTATACGTTATCACACGCTGTCTTACTTCTTTATTATATACTACCTCTAAACAGCCTCGTATAAAAAGATAAAACGGATCTTCTAGCATTAAGTAAGTACTACTATTTGTATAATACTTCTAAACAGTATTATATAGATAGGTTTTCCTACTCTCGGTTGGGTAACTAAATAGAGATTTACAGCTACTCGTATATAAATTAAACTCTATCTTTACTCTTGCTAATTTATAGTTAAATTAGTAAGAAAAAGAATTCTTCTTATATACAATCCTCCAAACAGAAAGGTATAAGAAGAGCTTTCTATCTTATAGTATTTAAACTACTAATTAGTGTTAAATAGGCTCTCTACTAGCTAGTATTTACAATTAGCAAGTACGTATAAGATAAAGAGGTTTATATAATATAAATATTATATAAGAGGGTAGTTAGGTAACTAGTATTAATTGTTAATTCTTAATTCTTAGTCTATATAAAGGAAGGGAATATTTATCCCTTTGTGTGTATGACTGTAATATAAAACTATATTATACTACAACTAACTACGTACCTTAATACTACTATTTAGACAATAGTCTATAATATACTATAGTATACTATCTTAGAATCTAATAAAGTAAGATTAGCTTAATCTATAATAAATAGTTATAATAAAACCCTAGAATATTATACTATATATACTCTTACTAAGCTACTTTCTAAAGTATACTAATTAATTAGATTTTAAGAAAACCTAGTTTATATAATCTTATCTTAACCTATACTTTATTATTAAGTAGCTACTCTAACCCTACTTATACTCTAGACTAATTAGTAAGACTCTAACCTTAACTCTACTCTACTTATATAAGGCCCTAATTCTAATCTAATCTATACCTATCTACTAATATAATCTACTACTAAATAGTTAAAACTACTAAATAGTTAGTAACCTATCTAATTTTAATTTTAAAGTAGGATATCTTTATAACTATTAAAATAATTAATTATATAGTAATATCTATATAATTCTTACTATTTAGTATTTTAATTAGAGCTATTTTATATATTTTAATATAGTAGTCTAGCTCTTAATAACGCCTATAGTATTTTAGTTAGTATAATTAACTATAACTATTTAGACCTTTTTATTCTATTTAATAGCCTTCTTATTATTACTTTACTAATTATAGCCTATCTAATATAGAGATAGTACTTATACTTTTAATTACCTTATATTTACGCTCCTTACGCTTTATAAGTATTATATTTGCCGTCTAGAGATCTTTATTTTCTATCTCTAAAAATAACTACCTATGCGCTATAGATATAATACTCTTTATAAAACTTATAAGACTCTTAAGTATTAATATTAGTAAGCTATCTTAATATTATTCTATATACTATTATATATATTACGTCTAGTACTCTACCTCTAAACGATTATATAGTATTTATAACTACTATTTAGTAGGTTCTAAGAGTAGTAGTATTAGGGTTTATAAAGCTTAAATATTAAGCTTTAAAATAATATAATCTAGACTAAATAGGACTAATCTAAACCCTCTAAAGCTTCTAGCTATATTTTTATTAGTAATAGCGTTATTAAAGGCCGCTTTAAATATAGATAGAAAGTCTTCTTTAGTTATATAGTTAATATAGTACTAAATTAAACTTTTAATCTCCTTACTATATATATACTTTAATAGACTAAAATAGCCTATATTAAGTAGCTGTAGAAGATAAGATAAGTATAGAGGTATATAAAGTATAATAATATTACGTTCTTTATAATAATTATAAAATTCGATAGAATTATAGCTATTATAGCCGTCTATAATAAGTAGTTAGTAGGTACTAGTAGTACTAGCTTTAGTATATTTGTTAAAGTACTTAAGCTACTTAAACTTATATTTAATAGACGTCTAGCCCTTTTTACTAATAGATAAAACCTACTAAGGCTTATCTATAATTAACTAGTACTAGGTATTATATTATTACACGCCCTTAAAGATAATAAATAGTAGAACTAGCTAGCTATATATATTTACTACTATAATTGCTATTACCTACTTAGTATTATTAGATTAGATAGATTTAGGTATTTGTCGCCTCTTAGTACTAGTAATAACTATTCTTAGGCTAATTTTATCTATTTAGAAACTAGTCTCGTTAAAATTATATATATCTTTATTAAGGATACTATACTTAGCCTTAGTATTATATATAAGGCGGAACTAGCCGTAAATAACTTTAGAATCTTTATTTAAAGCTTTTTAGTAGTTATATTATCGATTAACGCGTAATTTAAGCTCTAGAACGTGTAAGACAAAGCAATTAGACTAATTTTTACTAATAGGTTACTGACCGCAATTAAGAAGCAGTTTATTAGCTATATCTTATAGTATATTAAGATTAAGCTAAAACCTACGCGTATCTATATTAAGTATATAGTCTATAATCGACCTCTCCTCCAGCTCTATAAGATTCTTCGAATTAGGGGTGTAATTGGCCCTATAAGGTCTTCTATTACGGCGCTTTTTTAAGATAGTATAGCTAACTTTAAACGCCTGTGCTGCAGCTAGATTTAACTTAAATTAACCTTGTTTAAAAACTTTATTTACTATAGTTATATCGGCTTTAGATAAGTATATTCTATCGCGTGGTTATAGAGATATTACGAAAATTAATAGGGTGGTAGAGATTTTAGTAGGTTATTAACCGCTCGGTAGTTTTAACCGCTTAGTAGTAGATTACGTTAGTTTAAGTATAATAATAGTATATAAATTCTTTAAAATAATAAATCTTCTCTTTTTTAGTAGCTATAAAGTTATAATAAATAGAGGTAGACTTCTTATAGGTCTTTAATATATTCGCTAGAAAATAGTAAAGGGTACCCTTAGTTAGAAAAAGATTGTAGAATAAACTCTAAGAAAGATACTCTCTATATATAGATAAAAGAGTAGTATTACTATAATAGTTATAGTTCGCGGATTAATAGTTTAAATAATAGTAAGACGGATCTATTATAATATCTAAGGAAAGAATTTAGTAACTAGTATAATAGTTATAAGTAGATATACTTTTATATTAAACCTTTAGTATAATAGAAGGAGAAAAGGAAGAAGAATAAGGCTATACTTATAAGTTAAGTAGGATCTACCGGAATATATAAAGTACTAACCCTAGAATAGAAAAATATAGATATAGTACTATAGTATACCTATATAGAGTATATTAGAGGCTAGAATAAGCTATTAAGAATAGTAAAATACTATACCTAAATAGAATAGATAAAGTAATAGATTAAAGAGCTTTAGGACGAATTTATAAAGAGGGAAGCGAGTATTATAAATATAGAATACTAAGAAGTACTACTTCTATAGCTAGAGCTTAATTTAATATTAGCTATTATAAAGGTCGACTCGGATAAAAACTAATAAGATAATAATAGGCAGACGTATATTATAGACAAACTATTAGATAGTAAGTAGTAGGATTATAGAAACTAGGGAGATAATTAGTTAAATAATAAAGTATAGTATAACCTATATATATAATAATAGTAGAAGTATTAGAACTAGTAGAGTAGACCTAATAAATCTAATAGACCTATTAAACTAGGCTTAATAGTTTTAGACCTTTCTATATAAGTTAATAGATTTTTTTATAGATTAAATCCTATATAATTATTCTTATAAAATTATCTTATTACTATATTAGACTTCTAAGAATATATTCGTTATATTTAAAAAACTAGGCGATCCTAATACTCTCTTTTTACTAAAGCTACTACTTCTAATTAACCTAATATAAATAAAGCTCTAGTATATATACAACTGTAATAGCGATTATTATATATACTAGTAGTATATAGGTTAGTAATATCTAGTTACTAGTAGACTTTTATATAGAAAGATAGAAAGTTACTTTTACTTTTAGATATATTTTAAAGTCTTTAAAGACTTTATAAAAGAGTATATATTAGACCCTTGTATAGGATATCTTAAAAGTAAAGATATTATATATATTAGAAACTTTATTAGAATCAAGGTAAGAAGTTTTTAATACTTTAAAAAGGTGTAGATAAAAGATAGACTAGTTTTTAACTAACTTATTAAACTATATAAGACTTCTATAAAAAGAAGTTAGAAAAATAAATAAAGACCGTATAGTAAATAAGTTTATCTTAGCCTTATCTAAACTAATAAGAAGAGATTTAAATTTCCTCTTAAGACTATAACTTTAGATACTATTAGAGGTGGAAGAATATATAAATATAGTCTTTAGACGTTACTAAAAGCCTTATAAAAGGTAAAAAGAGCGTAATATAGGTAATTATAAGAGGTAAGGGTCCGATATTTTAGAGGAGAGTAATAGTACTCTAAAGAAAGCTAGAAAGGGCTAGAAACCCCTAAAGAGGTCTGGGAAAAGTAATATCTATCTAGAATAGCCTTCTATTATATAATAGATATATAAAGAGAAGAGTTATAAATCTTCTAACTATCTCTAAAAGAAAGAGAAGTCTAAAGAAGCTTTCGAATAGAAGTTAGGAAAAGGTAAGAATTAGAAGAATTAAGCTCCTTTTTTCTAGCCTATATTAAACTTTTTAGAGAAAATAAGGAGCTAGAAAAATTATATAAATTGCTTTTTTAAACTTTTATAAAGTTGTTTATAAATAAGATAGTAGTAGAAGATTTAGCTAAGAACGATTATTTAATTAACCTAGATATATAACTAAATCTCTTTAATACTATACTTATAAAATAGTATAGCTTAAAAATTAATCTACTACTAAAGTTAATAGTAGAAGCTGTAAATAGCTCTAAGATTCTAATATATAGGACTACTATCACGAAAGTTACTATTAGGGACTTATATAATAAGGTTTAAGTCTATAAGATACCGTTTATAGTATTAGACCTTAAAGGGTATAAGGTTTACCTTAAACTACCCTAGATATAGGATTATAATCCGAAATTAAACTTTCTTAGTAGAAGGATATTCTTTAGAAGGGTAAAAGCTATAAGCGTGAAGCCGAGGCGGGCGGAAAGTGTTCGGAGGAGCGAGGATGGGGCATTGATTGAATATACTGCTCGTAATTTTCGCGAAGATAAGAAATGAAGGTTGACGGTTTCGAAGTAAGAGATAGTGCAACGCCAATTATTGTCGATGTTCCTAAACAAGATAGAAGCCAACGACTGTCAGAATAGCAATCGAAGATTGGCAAACAATCTAATAAAAGACAGGAATAATACGTCGATCAATCATATTGATGTGCCGTACGAGATGCGGTATCAGCGGAGCTGCGGCTCTGACTGTTGTTTCTCCCCCATAACCAATTTTTAATACCTGATGAAAACAGCTTATCGACATTTCCTCTTTGATGGAGAGGTCCTGTGGAGTCCTATCCCAGCGACGAACAATATCCTCATTACGGCACAAAGGGTAAGGATAGCAATACCGCCCACTCCCCCAGCCGCAACTTATCAGCGCTTAGTCGCTCCTGGGCTCCCAATACAACCCAATAGCCATAATACATTGTGATGTCAGGAAACAGAGTGGCGTCCTGAAGGAAATTCCAAATGTTGACGTTTGTCGTGTATCGCAGCATAAAGATCTGAAGAAAGGCACACAGGATGTAGAAACCGCCGAGTTGATGGAGGAGCATAGTATGAGAGGGAGTTCTCCTAGACCAGGGATGGGAGGCAGGAAAGAACGCCGACATCATAAGATCAGGATCGATCAATGCCGGATATGCACCTCCACCTAGTCCAATAACTGGGTCGATGAAGGTGAAGAAGATGCGGTAGGGTGCTGGGATTGGATGGGATGACTGTGCCATGGTGGTCTAGCTGTAGATGATGAGTAGATTAATGTTCGATAGAGGTCAAGGGCGGGCCAAAAAATGCACCAAAAAGAGGTCGAGAGCGACTTCTTGTACAAGCCCCCTCTCTGAATGGCTGGCGGTACTTATGAAGATCGTCGCGGTGTAATCATACAGAAGACCTCGAAAAGGGTATACACGACAGGAGCTTGTAGCTGAAAGTTGGACGCCTTTCTCCTGTACGCTTGTCTCCAAATGTGGATGAGTGCTGATGCCAAGGCGTTAAATCATCGCGGCGAGATTGATGTGTGCGTGTTCGCGACAGGAACTCCATCCCCAGCCCTTATCGATCGCAATATCCGTCTTTGAGCACCTCTTTTATCATCCGAAATCGCCTTTGCGTTGAGCATGTTTGTCGTCTTAGGCCTTGCTGGTGTATGCGATAAAAATAGATATCTAAATGTGGCTGGTTCCCCGCGTATTTGGCCCCCACGAGCTGAACCTGACCGCGTGACTGTGCCAAGAACTCTGCGAGAACGAATCGTCGCGCCTGAGCAACCAGGAAGACACTATCACCATTTTCCAAGGCTAGCCAAACCGTCATTCATCATTTCCACGATGTTAGCAACCCTTGATATTGGAACGCCACATCGTATACGTGTCCACACCGAGGCTTGGCTGTCCCAGCACTTCTCGTAGAGTCTGAACAGCCTCCCTGATACTTCCATTTTCTACCGGGCTTGAAGGTGAAACATTTCTATCCGATATATGCCACCGTCTACGGAGTATAGAATGGACCCACCATCGGTTAATGCACCAAGCATATCGTTTCGGCGTTTTGAGGTCAGATCTGAGCCTGTCGTATTCGTTTAAAATATGTCTTTGACTGAACAATTGGAATAGATATCAATCTGGGTCTTCAGTTCAATAGCAGCTTTATTTGTAGCATCTCGTTTTATCATTCGCATATATACCAAGGGTCAGTTGATGGTCAATGACTACTTCCTTATATTGGCCCTCCCCGCACTCTTCGTCGCCGCTGGCCTTCTCCAAACCGTACTACACGATCTTTACGACGAACAGGCAGCCGGAATCTGGATGGATCCCAATGAAAGCCCTCAGCCAAAGATTCTTGCTCCGCGACTCACTGCTTCGATGGAGATGCTTTGGCTCACAATTTACTGTGTTAAATTCTGTTTCTTGGCCCAGTTCAAATTCCACAAGCCGCCCTACGCTTACATTTCACCGTATTTTACTCGTTATTACTGGGTAGCAATAGGAACATGCGGTGCAGCATTCCTATTCACGTTGATTCAGCCAATCGTGCTTTGTTCTAACGCCGGTGAGTTCATTGGGAAATTTATTACCCCCACCTATATTCAGACCTAGCAGAGCATTGTCGTTATTTTCAATCTACAAATACGGGAGCCTGGGAGACAACTATTACGGCTGTTGACATTGCGACGGACTTGCTAGGTATGTTCTCAGGATTGTTGGGATCATCGTTGGGCTGATCAAGATTCTAGTCATCTCCATCCCGATCCTACTCATATACATGGCGAATTTCACAAAATCTTACACTATTATTAATGCAACTTTCAAAGGCCTCTCGATGTTCGCCATTGCAATTGCAGCTACAAGACTTGCGCTACAGTATAGCACTGATTTGCATCGCATCAAATATATTTCTTTGTTGTTTTGGCTCTTCGTGGAAGCTGCCGTTGCTCTTATCATGGCAAGTATATCAAGTTATCGGACAGTGGTGCTGGATCGCCTGGCTGAATGGGAGAGAAGGCGGGAAGGAAACCCGAGCCAGAAGAAGACTCATGGATTCTGGCCTAGTACACGAGATCCCCACCCTAAGTTTCATCTAAGGCCAACAGATCTAGCTTCAGATGATAGAAGTGACTGCGTCGGGTTTACTCCTAGCCCATCCCACGCGAAATGGATATCTTGAATCTGTAAACGTGACCAGGAACCAAAGAAAGATTACCATATTATCATGGTACCGCACAAAACCTCGAGAAAGATATAACTTGGCTTATGCTTGAAGCCGAAGGGACAAATGTAAAATCTTCAGGCCGAAAGGGAGCTATTCTAGTCTTCCGGTTGGCGTATCATACAGCAGATCGTCTACTCCTAGCACTCTTAACTCTATGATCAATTTACGATTTCACTAGGAGCTAGTCTGCCTGCGTGTGTGGATGTGCTGTCCTATTCAGTATCTGAGCTCACGGGTAATCTGGTCGGCACTTTAACACGTTTCGGAATAGTCCCAGGAATGTCACTCACGGGAGGCCATCGTGCTCTTGCTAGTCCTTGCGAACCATTCGATGAACTTTAATATTACCTTTGGAGATGGCCAGCAAAAGATTTAATGAGCGGGATATTCTTCTATTACTGTTGGTTTTAGACTAAAAGGCGCACTACTATCATCTCCACGATTACTGTTTGTTGAATTTGGGACCGGGTCATCCGTGACCCCACCATCCTTACAGCACGACTTGCCTCTGTTGAATAGAGGAGATGAGGATCGGCGGAAATGGTGGATAATTTTTACACTACCCGATGAGCCTTGATGTTTCGGTCCCAGATGAAAGGTTCCCAAGATCACGCTAGCCATGTAGTACCGCAAAATGTATTTTCGGAACTACACCCGCCCAGCGGTATTGGCGCGATAGTGTTGCTATCGCTCGGCTTTTTTAGAAGCAAAAGAATCGTGCGGTTTTCATTTGCTCATCACTATACTGGAACGGCACACTGGCGGCGCCATAATGTGAGGGGAAAGCATACCACCCACTACTTAAGATTTCAGCTACGGGGCTCATTGATCCACCCTAGACCCATCCTAAACCAAAGTTATTCCGTTCATGCAGTCTTGCTACAACGTCCGTGTCATCGTTCGCTGAGCTACTTTATAACAGGCAATTCGCACCATGGCGGGTGATGGCTCGCACATCTACCCAGGAACCTCGTGCCTTCGCTCATTATCATCAAAACTTGACTGCCATCATCATCGAACCGTGCCATGACCGAGGCAAACCTTGATGCCCTTGGCTGGGTCTATATCGGTATCTCAATTGGCTGGACTGTTATCTTCTCTCTTGGCATTCTTTCGTTACATAGGTACCGGCAACTCCCATGCCTCCAGATTCGACGACTATCTCTTGTCTTTCTAGCAAATTTCTTTCTGCATGCTTATGCTATTGCGTGCCTGTTAGGCTATGTCGTCGCTCCTTTTGCACCTTGCACTGCAGAATATTGGATAATGAGCATATGGCTACCATTTGGAATGGCGATGCTACAGGCTTCAAATAGTCAATTTCTGCATATCGCCTGTAGACAGAGGATGTATGCCTATACGAATACACTGAAAGATCCCAAACCCTTGAAGCAAAACCAAGCGGAGAGTCCAGCAAATCGTTGGAAAAGGATTACACAGGGAATTGAGCGGGCGGACAGAATTGATCGGATGATGATATTTATTGCAGTTGGTCTCATAATACAGGTAATGCCAATATTTGCGACTTGAGCTGCCCTCTAATGAAAGCTAGTTGGTCCTTGCTCTTTTTTTTTACTTTGCGTCGAGGAAGTTCCATCGTAGCTATGGTTTCATTGATCAGACGACGAAAGGCTCGGAAGATGCATTCAAGTCTGAATGCGTCAGAGGTTGGGAATGGTGGCTTACAGTATTCTGGCAATTTTTCTGGGCCTGGATATATGCCCCTTATACGCTGTGGAGATCTCGAAAAATACGCGATGTGCATGACTGGAGAATTCAAACCATCTGCTGCTGTCTGGCTGGGTAAGTTGCCCTCATGATAGGTTGCAATGATCGAGACTAAGTTCATTCTTGCAGACTTCCTCCATCACCCTTGTGGTTGGTTGCTCTCTATGTTCCTCAGATGGGACCCATCAACAAGCACTCAGCCCCATCTATATGGTTCGCGATTTCTATATTTTTTATCGAGCTCTTCACGATAGGGTTCCCTATTATTCAGGTCATCAAGATCCAAACATTGCAACAGGAAACTCTCCAGGCTCTGGCCTCTTGGGAAAATCGCCAACAGATGAATGTGCACATTGACTCAGTTATGGGTTCAAGAAACGACTCCACCAAAAGCTTTGCATATTCCAGGACTACTCTAAAATGGCCTGCTCGGAACGCCGCCCGGAAGTCGTCGCTAGATACTCAGCAATCTGACATGTTCACTTTGGCCGCACTTGAAAACGCTCTCAGAACCAATCCCGACCCTCTTCTACAGTTTGCTGCACTCAAAGATTTCTCAGGCGAAAATGTCAGCTTCTTGACACACATCGCTGAATGGAAGCGGAAATGGAGGGTTTTAGAAGCACCCTTCGAAGAATATCGCCAGCAGCAGTTTACACCTGCCGTCCGTATCTACGCTTGTTTCGTCTCCCTCGGATTTTCGGAGTTCCCCATTAACATCTCGTCCAAACAGATGAAACATTTAGAAAGTATATTTGAAAAGGCCGCGGAGGAACTCTTTCGTAGGCGCCCTAAAATTTCCGACGCCTCAGTTGCTCCATTCGATATCACACCCCCGAGATCTTCGGACTCTCCTTCTGGCCAAGTTCTCAATCTTGAGACGCTTGGACGCTCGAACCTAGAATCTATGTCTAGGGCGGCCCCTAAACTGCGCGCGGATGACAAAGACAGCGTTGTGGACGTTGCGATACCCGATGGCTTTAACGCTGAAGTATTTGACAATGCTGAAGAGGAGATCAAGTATCTCGTTCTGACCAACACTTGGCCTAAATTCGTGAATGCAAGCTATGCTAGCAGTCAGGCCGAAAGGGAGGCGGGCGTGAGACCGCAGGGGAAGTGGTGGACAAGGCGATTTTTATGTTCAGTTTGAGATAGATATCCATACTACGATTACTTGTTTCCTGGCATCGAATTAGCTTATTCAAAGTATTTACTATATATCGCATTGCTATTCTTGCTCCTTGGCTCTTTCTACGCGTTTTCAGATCCATCGGCTCCTTTTTTAAAAGCGGTAAGATGGCGTTAAGCCATCCAAACTTTAACTCTGAATCACGCATCTCGACTTCATCTCACCCCAACAACATCCGAAATTCACATTGTAGGCAAGACGGGGAAAGGAGCTATGAAAAAAAAGGGCCTATGTCAAGTATACTCGCCACGTCTACAGTACTAATTTCATATCCTGGGGTCTTTTCACTTTAATTTGTCATGGGGATTTTCGGCTAGTCTGCCGAGCTGTATCAGATATCGACGTACGATATCACGGTCGATATCACGCCGGATATCACGCTGGATATCAGCTGATATACCCCTTTTTCATGTACATAAATATGGCCCGCTGGCCATCTTCAATCAATCAGTTCAGCTCCTCATCTCCCTCCCTGAGACAAGATTCGCCTCTCACCACATAATTTTCTCGACTTTGCGATCATCTATGATTACATCTCTATTTACGAAATAGGCGATACGATTTGGCACGTTGAACCGGCCGATATTCCGTCGAGACTTTTGTAGACCGAGAGGTTGATCCTGGGAAACTCTACTAAGGAGCTGGAAGTATTTGACGACTTCTTCAAAAGCGACGAGTTTCGGACCAAGAGTGTTGAAAGGCTACCCGCGCTGTGAGTATCCCGACAGAGCCATTCGACGATATGAGAGATATGAGTGTCGATTCGAGGTGGGATGCATTTGACGGCTTTTCATGGTACTTGGAGAAGGCATTTCTACTTTTTCATGGGACGCTGAAGTCAGAAAGATAAACATGCACATGTTACTTTGTGTATGGCAGGGGTCGGATCCAGCGCTTAAGCCTACGCTCCAAATGATGCTCAAAGGCGTTATACCTAAGCCGAATGTGACCATTAGGCAATAAACACATGGACTCAAGCGGATATATTGGTGAGAAGTCTTCATGGGGAAAAGGAAGCAGCAGTTGCCAAAATCTGGCGACTGCTATTTGGAGGCGGTCGAGGGCTTCATACAAGCGAGCTTCGTCCCGAAGAGAACGGTTATTTCGTCCTTCGGGTTTGATGAGGAAATATAAGGGTAGAAGGGTGCCAATCATCTTGATCCGCATCTAATCGGTAGGTATAGTTACATGGGGATGGCGGTGATAGTTGATGAGGGTGCGACAATAATCGAGGATTGAGAACGTAGTTGGGCTTTGCCGGGCGCTGTGGAGAAGGATTACGTCAATGTAGATGTTACGATTAGGAGGGCCGGTGGACACTCTTCAGTTCTGCTCATGCACAATGGTATTGGGGTAGTGAGTGAGCTCATTACTCTAATCAAGGGGAATCCGGATGAACCCGTGCTAGACGAAGAAAATCCGTAACTTGGGCTTTTGTAGTATTATGGTAAAGAGCATTCGAAGGTGTTTCCAGCAGTGTTGAAAAGGTTACTGGACAAAAGACCTTGAACCGGTAAGTGGGATAAATTGGCGATTGAGGCTTCGAAAGCCTAGGCTGGGAAGGTCAATGCTCCACCTGAGCGCACACAGATCACCATCAATCACCGAATTACTGATGCTCCTCTTCCTCTCCTGTCTCGAACGAGCTTACTAGCCTCGCAAAGTAGGTAACATACGAGAACAACTTAATCCTCGACAATACGACCGAATTCCTAAGCTCGATAACCCTATTCTATTGTGACACTATCCTCGAACCCGTTCCCGTGACACCCATACACCCTACGCCGAACTCCAGTAACACCAGTCCGTACTCGATTCTCTTCGGCACCATCTGCGCTCTTGATGGACAGACCCCTTGTTGCATAGGGAATACCGGCACACGATACCCTTGGGGACTTAGTGATCATATCTTTCGGTATGCGCCTTGATAAGATCAAGATGAAGAGGACCTCAGTAATATACATACGGTTGATGAGAAAATTGGGTTCTAGGCACATATTGACTCTATAAGGTGACTTGCGAGGTTAATTGGGGGAATGGATGAAACAGAAATTATAGATTGATCCTAATTGGGAATTTCTGTCTAAGAAACTAGTTACTGCGGTGTTAATTCTCCGACGAGTAATCTTCACAGTCACATTTTCATTTTCAATAAGCATAATTAGAATGATGTGTCTATTATAGAGTATACCAGTACGTTTTTGGCTATATTATACAAAAAAACAAACAAAGCTATTAACCCTAGGCACTTGAAAAGCTCCCTATGGCGAGAGTTAGGTGTAATTAATTGGTAATTCCTCTACTTAGAGCGCAGGGCATAATCCATGCGTAATCCTCCTGCGACGTGCGCTAGTTGAATCCATTGGTAGGGCTCCCCTCAACATGCACCAGATGAATCCATTGATAAATCTTCTACAATGTGCACCAGGTGAATCCATTCATAGGTCTCTTATTGCGAGCGTTAAGTGCGATTTAATGCCTTCAAACTGATGAGAATAGTATATGCCGATCGATGCCTATTTTTGTGGACTCGGCCCAGGAAGTGACTTCTTATATCTAGCATCTGACATGGAAGCCCTTGGATATTCACCACCATGGACGAACCACTTTCCGAAAACTACGCTATCTTCATGGGCATCCTCAAATGCTCGTTCATAATCCACGGGGCGCTGGATATCGTGGAAACAGAATCGAAACCGAGCGAAATCAAGCCTGAGCTGTGGTTGAATTCGTTCGAATGCGGGGATCCATTCCTCCAATGGTTCGAATAGGCCTGTGTAGGAAATTTCAAGACGTCTAAGAGTGCCAGAGTGATTCAAGAGAAGCGTAGAGAAGGATTCCGGCGTCGCTGATAAGCTTTCTAGTGTGATCGATTCGAGATAGGGCCAAGGTGTATCAAGAGGTAGTGCATCTTCGATTGAAGGATATTCTTCTGGAAGTTGGAAGCGCGCCCATAATCCTACCCGGAGATTCAGATGGCGAAGGCGACGAAGACCCCGTAGAAAGAGTTTAAGGTTCCCCTGTCGTAGTACGTTGATGCATGCAGGCATATTATTATGATCGATTTCGTCGGCATCTATATCATCCAAGCTATATTGTGTCAGGGCGCAGACCGTAAGTGTAAGGCTGGTGAGCCATTCGCCGCATTGGCCAAGATTCTGGGGATAGTTCGCTGTGTCGAAGAAGCGGAAATCGACCTGGGAGAAGTAGAGTTTCCATGGCTTGGACTCGCTTGCAGCGTGGAGACCTATGACGGTACTTTTTAAGGCGAAGGCCCCAGAAACTCCATTTTCCAAGTCCTTCATCCCCGCTCCTGATCCTTTAGGGATAGGGAGGACTTCATCTTCAGCATTCGTACCGACGAACCATTCGAGTTGGATCACACGATCAACCACGGGAACCCTTCCATGGAGGACAGAGACGCATTTGAGGCTCTGAAACCGATTCAAGATAGCGTCAAACCCCCCCTGCCCTAGGATATCCCCAAGCAGCCAAGATTCTTCGCGTCGTAGTCTCATATAAGTCTCGTAGTACTTCCTCATCATAATGATTGACGCAGAGAACTGCGGACCCGCATGCCTGTGGACGACTTCGTTGAATTCTTGTTGATTGTGGACGCCTAGGTCCCACAACTTCGCGTCCCATACAAGGTGGTGGACCTTGATACTCAAATGTTTTTTGCAAGCTAGCGAGATCAGCCGGTAGATGCTGCTGGCGCTGATATGGAACTTGATTACACGGAAGAGCTCCGTTGCTCCAGCGTCCGAAAACACTTTGCTTACCAGTCGGAAGCTGGTGATGTCCTGGTTGCCGAGGTGCGGCGGGATCTGGTAGAGAACGTCAATCGGCAGGGAGTTCATGTTGTGGGCAGGCTCCGACGATGTAAAAGGTTTAGTATGTGGTAGAGACAACTTGGAGAAAGAAGTAGTGAGCGGAAAGGTAGTGCTTCGGAGCCACGGCTACGGCACGTGCGCATATTCTTTCCCAACGCCGGTTTAGTTCGAGCTAGGCGCAACTGTTCCTGGCGGTAAAAGACCAACTATTACACGCTGAGCAGTTATTTTACACCATAAAGTAGTATCTCTACGACAAAAGTGGCTGTTTGTATCCAATATGCAAGATTAATTGTAAAATATAGAGAGTGACATACTGGAGAGATTGGCTAAGGCAGGATCTTATCTGCCTAGTCATTGCTCTTTGAAGGGATTAAAACAACTTCCACATATATACG
This sequence comes from Lojkania enalia, assembly GCA_010094045.1. Classification (NCBI taxonomy): domain Eukaryota; kingdom Fungi; phylum Ascomycota; class Dothideomycetes; order Pleosporales; genus Lojkania; species Lojkania enalia. Next base: position 26,093 of record ML986678.1, read on the forward strand.
CTAGTATAGTTTTAGCACTAATATGGTTTTGTTTGAATTTGATTAGGAAGCGTGAAAGTGTGACACATCACTTACAAACCAAATCATATGTAATGGGGATCACTGTGCTCTTTCACGTTCAGCTTCCGCTTCTGTCTCGCCGGGGGGCGAAAATCCAAAAATTCTAATCTTGGGAGGTCAGGGTGCGCCCTTGTTCCCCCTCATTCTCTATTCCAACTTGTAACGCCTGCTCAAGCCGCTCACAGCTTACCCCATATGGAGTACCAGTCTAATATTGTTGTTCTAAAGGTGCCACCTATAGCTTTTCAAGGTGAGGTAATCAAAGCCTGGGGGTTTTGTAGTGATTATGGCTTAGTTAACAATTTTTGTATAGAACTAAAGAATATTGAGGTACTCTCGGACGAGGAATACCAGATTTTGGATGGTGCGGTGAAGGAGAAGCTGGCCTCTGAAGGCATCCTACGTAAGATATTTGCGTCTGATCTTGCTAGGAAGAGTTACCTCCGCATCTGCGTCTGGAATCTATATGAGGAGATGAAAGAGCAAAGCTTCATCCAGCCTAGTCAGGGCAACAAGGAGGATCTTCATCGCCGCATTATGCTTACCAGGGCAGAGAAGGTCATAGAGCAGACCCAGAGTGAAGGAGAGGTGATTTGCGACGGCGCTAGTTATGACGACTCGTCGTCATCCCCTGCCCTCGCCAACCCCCCAGACGATTTGTTTTCCCCTCTCCCGTCTCCACGTAATGCGGGAGCCAGCAGTAACAACTTCATGACTGCGCGGCCGACCTCAAGCCAGCACCCTCCTCACAATACAATGTCGGGCCCTTCGAACAATGCCGCTCGATACATACAACTCGAGGACTCCTCCCCTCCGACGAGACATGGGCATATCATCCATAATTCGTTAACCGTTGTCTACGAATCTGGGCACGTGCCCGCCGTAGACGAGTCCATCGAGCGAGATCCGGATAATCCCGGCCGTTGGCTGATTCGATTTAAGCATCATTTTGAGAATGGCAAGGACATTGAGCAACTTGATCTCCTCCCTATCCTGGACCTGGCTGCTCCCCGCGCAAGGTATCCGTTAAAAGGGTTTTACTTTGCTCCAGCCATCCCAATAATTCCCATTTTTGATAACGAAGACAATACACAATGGGAGTTTAATCAAAAGTCTGGCTTGTGGGAGCGCTTCCACAGTGGGGACAACGAAATCAAGACTGCTTTCCCAAAGTTTGTGGTACGCAAGTTTGCCACCGGCACGAACGTATACGTTTCCCAACACATATGGGGCAGAAAGACGGACGGCTTTTATCATGAGGGCTGCGCCAGGGATTTCGATATCAATAACGCGAAGTGCGTTGAGGAGTACAATCTTTGGGTTGTTAAAATCCAAAACCCCTCTAATCTTGAGCCCATTCAGTGCGAACGCCACCCGAACTGGTCGAAAGAAGAAATGGAAGCTTTATATGATTACGGCAATGAGTTGTTCGTCAAGCATGGCATTATCAAGGGGTTCCAGGAATGGAATCATGTTGAGGCTACCGCGAAAGTTGAGCGGGCACTCTTGAAGAAGGACCCGACCGCTAAGCCGCGTACTCTCCGTGCTGTAGTAGCACATATCAGCCGTGATACTCTGCCAGAATTCTTTCCAGAACGTGGAATTGCTGAGTGGCGAAAGGTGTCTCGTGAATTGAAGCGCCGGATAAAGGAGGGTGCAAAGGTTCCTGATCATCTTCTGTTTCCCAAGAAGCCACTACTATCCATAGATGCTGCCGCTAAGAAGCTACTGGTCGGTAATGTAAGGGTTGAGATCAATCGCATGAGGAAGCTTTCTGACACCACTGCCACTGAGGAGACCGACGAGGATTCGGATGTCGAGCTACCCATTGCCGACGACTACATGTTCAAGTATACGGCAATTATTAGTGGCGCTGTTGTTCTCCTCCCAAAAGCAGTTCCTAAGAAGACTCAACCTAATATTGCTATTCCAAGTAGTGTGGCTCCAGGGTCGAGGAGTAATGGTCACACAGGCATTGAGGTCCCGCCCGGCGTGTGGTATCTCTATGCCCAAACTCCGCAATTTATCTCCGCGATCGAGCGAAAGGTTGGGATAAATGCTAGGAATATCATTGCGTCATATAAACAGGAATGGTCGCAGGCCGAGAGAGAGGCAGCGGAGGGTCTATTGCTCCTGCGAGATCCATTCCACTTCAATACAAGGCAGATCAATGAATTATCCCAAGTATGTGTCATACAGGTCGGGGATCCCATTAAAACAACCCATACAAAGGAGCGCGAGCTCCCGGAGGGTCGGCGCGACGATGAGCGACCCGAGGAGCTTGCGAAGCTTGACTGAGTGGTGAGTAATTCTTGTGCCTTTATGATTTATCGTTTCTAACTTCTTTGTAGGTCTCTGTAGATGAAGTCAATGTTAACTCGTTCGGTCGGTTCACCGATTGATATTGTGTTTATGGGGATAGATTGATAAGATTAAATGATTATGATTGATGTTTCCATGAATAACTTATGTAGAACCGAATAAAATGTATTCTACTATCCATGTATCATGCGCTCCGTGGTATTTCCGAGTGACATGACGATAAACAGATCCAGGTACTAGATAGCGTCAGTCCAGTATATATATGCGTGCTGTTTAACGCCTATTAGTAGCCAAACTCCGGATAAAACAATATCTAGTTAGTTGAATTAATGATACTCTTGAAGAGAAATATTGAAGGAAAAGAACTCCTATCTTTGCTTCAAGCCTCAATAGACATACGAAGCTCAGAAATTCCATCCGAGTTTGGCGATCAGCTCTCATTGCAATTGAATCCTGGCGGCCCGTTTGTCCCGAGGCTGTCGTATATGCAGAGTGCGAGGTGATTTGGGGAGGAGCAGATGTCGATAGAGCCCAGCGCAAAAGATGCGGTAGAACAACAAGAGAGCACATAAAATTTCAGATTAAGAATAAGTAAAACGGAAAGCGTAGGGGATGCATGTGTCGCGACACCTGGTCCGCCTGGGGCCGGAGATGGCTCGGGGAAAAGCGCAGAGCCGAGCAACGCACAAAAGGACTGCCTGCCCTTGGCTATTTTACCCTCCAAGGCAACTCCACCCCACCAGTCGTCTTCAAACTTCCTAAATGGCTACCGGGTCCTAGTACTATCTTTATTGCTACTATATTTATTACGCCACCCCATTGCTGAGCCCCACAACACTTTCAACCATGTCGGATCACGACTTAGATATGAGCTCCGTGGGCGAGGTCATTGACGATATCCCAGAGGATGACGGCCCCAAATTGGTGTGTGTATTCTGCCATTTCGAATTTCTTTCGGTCCCTCCACTTCTAGAGCACTGTCTACAAGGTCATAGCTATGATCTTGAAGCAAAGGTTCGAGAGGTCGGGAAAAGTGAGTTGGTCTACACAATAGTGTTCACTTCGACTAAACATACTTTATTAACCATCTAAATGTAGCCGGGGACGATTTGCTTATGTACAAACTAGTCAATTTCTTACGCAGAGCTACAAAATTAAAAGAGGACCCAACTACGATAAATGTTACTCGTGAGATGCTCGCAGACGAAAATTGGATGGTACCAGTGCTAGAGGATGATGCACTGCTTTATAGTCTTGGAGACTATGTTAACGTAACGACAGACGAAGGACAGCACCCATATACTACGTATGACGACCTGATGGCGGCAAGAGATAATCCAGGCAAGACCATGTTCAAAGGCGAGCAAGACCAATCACGGGATGATGACTACTTCGATTCTTATAAGCATGAGCGTATCCATCGAGAGATGATTGAGGATCGCGTTCGTACCGATGCTTACCGGGATTTCATTGAACAATATGCGCATTTGTTCAAGGATAAGGTCGTCATGGATGTCGGATGTGGAACTGGCATCTTGAGCCTGTTCTGCGCACGTGTTGGAGCAAAGAAAGTCTATGCCATCGACAACTCGAGTATAGCACACTTCGCTCAGAGGAACGTCGAGAAGAATGGCTACTCAGACGTTGTTCAAGTGATCTGCGCAAAGGTTGAAGATTTTATTGTCGAGCAATCGATCGGTGGCCGAAAGAGCGTAGATATTATTATCTCGGAGTGGATGGGCTACGGTTTGTTGTTCGAAGGGATGTTGGACTCGGTGATCCGCGCTCGAGATCTCTATCTGAAGGACACCGGATTGATATTTCCGAGCCATTGTTCACTCCTCGTGTCTGCGATTCACGCGCCCGACTGGACCGAGAAACTACAGGGCAAGAATTTTTGGAAAAGCGTCTATGGATTTGATTTCTCAGCCATGGCTGAGTTACTCGGTCACAATTCAGAGATCTCCGTTGAAGATGTGCCGAAAGAGTGCATCGAAGGATCTAAACCGGCAGTCTTTCGTGTGCTCAACATCTCCACAGTCACCATCGATGAATTGCAGTTCAACGCACCCTTTGTGCTCGACTTCCCGACTGGCCTCAAATCACTCGATGCTTTAGTTATCTGGTTCGACACATTTTTCCTCCCGCCGGGCGCCCTGGGATCTTCCCATATCTCGTTATCTGAGCTAAATGCAGTGGACTTGGTTAAGGAATCTAGCCTCGGCATATCTTTCAGCACCGGGCCGCAATATACGCCGACGCACTGGCATCAAGCAGTTCTTTTGCCGGACGAGAACACGATTCATATTGGAGACAATGGACAGCTTCGGGGGGAGGTTGTGTATGCAAGGCCTAGCATGGATGCAAGAGGAATTTCAGTGCAAGTAGCAGCCGAGTCAGGAGGACGGAAACTGAACATGCTGAGGTACTTGAGATAAGAGCACCAGAAATGGATCTTGGAGAACAGCTTTGATGCGGGTTGAATAGTGGGATCAAGCTTCAAGGCTCACCCTTGAAGATTGGAAAATAAGATTGCATAGCAGGTAGCGGAGTCCGGGACCATTGAAAACGATTTATATTCTTTATGAAATATTGAGCTTCAATGTCTAGTGAGAACTCAAGCTGTGATTTGTAGCTGTTATAGGTGAACTAGCTCGTAAAGTTGCAGATGGCTTGCATAAGTCCCCCGCCATGCGTATTGCTTTTTTGATCGTTATCTCACTTGAACCGGCCCAGAATGCCGCCGGTTGTGTGGAATAATGCGTTTCAATTCTCTCTGATTCTCGAATTCGTACGAAAGCAGATTAGTTTGAGGGTCTTGCTGCGGATCGCGAGCTCTGACCTCACACGTGGCTCGTGCGCGTGAGCTTCCGCAGATGCTGCGTAGTTCCGATCGGGAGACGGCGCCTTGAAACACTCGAAACGCTGCATTTCCGCCAACGTTCCTCAATCACGATACGAACGCCCTCTTCTTTGCTGCGGACGATGATACACCGGTAGCAAGCACTCATCGCATCTTCCCATGCGCGGAATACTCCCCGGGCGGCCGCAGGCGAAGCTGCAAGCTGTCTCGCATGGCTCCTGGGAAGGTAATCACATCATTGTATGACCACCAATATACTGTGATACCTCTTCATCATGGAAGCATCTAATGAGTTGAATTGGACAGGCCTACATCTCCGGAAATGCGCTCATCCTCCTCGACCGCCCGAATCACGTCCTCCAGACCATTTACATCGACGAAGAGTCCGAGCTCGAAGCGGTAGCGCTTGACGAGGAGACCGGCAAGGTTGCGACATGCTCCACCCGTCATGTGTATATCTACCAACCATATGGACGGGATGAGGGCGCCGTTAAGGTTTGTGTCCTGTAGTTCGTCTGCACATTACGCTCATAGGCAATTAGTGGTCATTGCAGGGCAGCATGCCCCTCCCCGACCCCGACGACTCCATAACCACGCTTTCGTGGGGCATGCCGGATGAATTACTCGTTGGAAGCGCCTCCCTTACGCTTGTTAATACACATGGCTCGACGGAACAGATATGGACAAAGAAGCTTGCGACCCCTGTTAAGTTCGCCCAATTCTCCCCTGGTGCCGAAATGATCGCTTCGACCGGTACATACGACCGACTCCTAAAGATCTGGCGGCGGATTGCATTTGGGTCCGCCGAGCAGCGTTTCGATTACTCGTACCTCCCTCATCCCGCGCCTATAACGGGTGTCCATTGGCGACAACCCTTCCACAGGGACCAGACGGCGGAAAATGTGTTATATACAATTTGCGCCGACAACAAGGTTAGGATATGGGTCCCCGGCGAAAATCACGGTGCGGATGGGTTACAATATTGGACTGAGGTGGATTTGCTGGAGTCCATTAAGCCGCGGTCGCTTCCCCTGAGCCAGCAGTCAAACAAGAGATATGCGTTCTTTATCGATTGGAGATATTTCACACATGCCACAGAGCGAGCTGTGCAGCAAGCATCCGAGGATGAAATGGCGCTACAACACCTCATTGCAGTTGCCAATCGCAACCCTGAGATATGCGTTGTGTTGGATGACCGTGGGAACATGTCTGCCTGGGGCTTCGAGAATATAGGCGCTAAGATCAAGAAGACGTCAGATGTCTTCAATATTACTCACGTCGACGGTCTGCATTTTCACTTTGCCAAGGGCGCTAGCGGTATCTTCGACAACGTACAATTCTATGCTTTTTGCAGCAGCAAGCCGGACTCTGTCTTTACTTTGCTTGCGCATCACTTTGACGGCCGGCTGGAGTGGCTGGAATCCCGAATCGACCAACTTTTCGATCCATTCCCTCAAGCACAAAGGATACAACGTAAGACAGTGTGGACGGGGCATTCCCATTCCCTCAAAAAAGTGAACCGTACGGCCAGCGGAAGGGCATTGGTATCCAGGACGGTAACAGACGAATGTATCGTGTGGGTACAGCGCGCAACTGAACTGGGTATGACACTTCACCGTCACAGCATAATTAATTTCTCAGATCACATCCATCGGACGTCGCTCTTGCAAGAGGGCAACTTCGTAGTCTTCCTACACCATACATTCATCTCGCTCTGGGATACTCGAGGACCCGAGGCGCATGAAGTCGCCCGTTGCGATTACAAGCTTCGAGGCAAGCCACTATGTCTGATCGTAATACCTGAGACAGAACCCGCCGGACGTCACATGCATGTTGCGACTATCAGCTCCGAGATGAAGGGCATATGTTGGGAGATTCGACTGCCCCCCTTTGATCGGGATCCTATCACCGGCCGAAAGCCGTCATATATCGCGCCCTATATGAATGGCATCAATACGAATGGAGTCAACGGCTATCCTGAGATCTCTGTGGAGCAATTCTCTACTTTCGACCTTGGATCTGGGGATGATCTCGCCTTCGTGCTTCCTGTTGACCCTGCCGGCACCGCGCCTGTTATCTCTGGGTTCCTTGATACTTTTGCTCGAGACATCGCAATCTCGTATACAAAACATGGCGTTATCAAGTCCTGGACTGCGAGGGTAAATGCCGATAAGCGGGAATTAGAATGGCTTCAGACTTCGACAGTTGACACAAGTGTTCCCAATCCCTCGCTAGCAAGTGGAACATCGATACGAAAAGCAGCATTGGTTGATGCGGATAGGACTACACTGACCATCTGGAACACGAGGAGCGCACAGCTTGAGTACGAGGAGAAGTTCGAGGGTGGCGGCATTATTTCAGATCTCGACTGGTCTTCAACCCCGGACAATCAGTCTATCCTTGCTGTCGGCTTCCCGCATCGTGTGGTTATCTATGCTCAGCTACGATACGACTACCTAAACGCCGGACCCTCTTGGGTTCAGATCAGAGAAGTGCGCATCAGAGACATCACACCGCATCCAATTGGCGATTCGGTATGGCTAGGAAGCGGAAACCTTGTCATCGGGGCCGGCAACCAGCTCTTCGTTCAGGACGAGCATGTCGAAGTCAATGAAGGCCTCTTTCCTAGTCTAAGAATGATCTCGCGCAAATCTGCTGAGCTAGATATCTTCAAAGCCGTCAGCCGCCTCAACGGTCCTTTGCCTGTTTACCATCCCCAACTTCTTTCTCAATGCGTCTTGGCGGGCAAGATATTACTCGTACAACATATTCTGATCAGATTATATCAAAAGCTGAAGTTCTTTACGGAAGGCGATGAGCTCGACAGCTTCCTTGGGTTTATGCCTGAGGATTTCTCAGATAGTGAGGTACGTCTAACGGGTAACAATTGGTCTGCACAAACCACTGACGTCAAGCAGACTCACATGACAGCATCCAGAAAAGAGCTGAACCTATCCTACGCCGACCTTTCAGATGACAATGAGCCGGAAACAGTGACCGAAGAAGTCGCCACAAATCTGAAGGAACTACTCCTCCGGAAACAAATCCCCCTTCTGTCGAGCCGCGAGCAGTTCCACCTCGCTGATATCATCGAATGCGTCGGTACGGTCGAGAAACATAGACGGTCAATAGATGACAATGCAGGACGGTTTCTTCTGTTTTTCCGACAGCATGCGCTACGAGACGGCCGACAAGCATCCGAGCAAGTTTCCATATCGTGGCGGGAGATAACATGGGCGTTCCATTCCGGCAGCCAGGATATTCTTGTTGATCTTCTCTCGCGGCATTTCAACGGGCGTATGCTTTGGCAACATGCGAGGGAATCCGGTCTCTTCATGTGGATGACCGACATTAATGCTATAGTAAGTTGATTTGGATTTATAAAACGGTATGGTTTAAAGCTTATGTTAGTAGCGCGCACAATTTGAAGTCATCGCCCGAAACGAATATACCAAGACGGAAGATAAGAACCCCGTCGACTGCAGCCTATTTTACTTGGCGCTTAAGAAGAAGCCTGTGTTAGTAGGGCTGTGGAGGATGGCGACCTGGAGTAGAGAACAAACGGCTACACATCGTCTACTCTCGAATAACTTTCAGGAGGAGCGATGGAAGACGGCCGCGCTAAAGAATGCCTACGCACTCATGGGCAAGCGGAGGTTTGGTGCGCATTATACATCCAATATTTCAAGTTTGCGTTCGCTGACCTACCTGCTTAGAATACGCCGCCGCTTTCTTCCTCCTTGCTGACCACCTCAACGACGCCGTATCCGTCCTTCATAACCAGCTTGGCGACACACAGCTCGCCATCGCTACCGCCCGCGTCTATGAAGGCGATGACGGTCCTGTCCTCCGCACATTCCTCAAAGACAAGATTCTCCCACAAGCCGCCCGTGACGGCAACCGTTGGCTAGCGACTTGGGCATATTGGATGATTAATCGTCGCGACAATGCTGTCCGATGTCTTGTCACACCTTTGAGTACGTTGCTTAGCCCGCCTGAGACGCCGAATTTCCAGAGTAAGAGCTTCTTGACGGATGATGCGGCATTAGTGGTCCTGTACAAGCAGTTGAGGGAGAAAAGTTTACAAACACTAAAGGGTGCGTCTAGGGTGGGAATGCGGGAGGAATGGGATTTCGTTATTCGGACGGCGGAGTTGTATGAGCGGATGGGGTGCGACTTACTTGCTCTTGATCTTGGTACGTTGTCTTTCTTTCTCTAAAAGAGATCCCCTTCCCCTATTTCAATTTACTTACCCATTTTGACTTGTGTTGAAACGCTTGCAAGGCTAATCTCGATTTGTTCGTATAGTGCGCACATGGGAATTTCTCACGCCCCCACCACCCACCCTTCGCCCAAACAAAACTCCGCTCAGCCCCACCCTCCCCTATGAATCTTTCCATGCCAATGGACTCAATCAAGCTACTGCCGATTTCGACTTCGATCCGAGGAAGTTACTGCGAAGGAGGAGCTCGATGGTCGTTGCAGATTTGCCGGCTAGAGGGCACCTCAGCAAGGTATTGACAGCGAGGAAGGACGGTGTCAAGGAAGAGAGCGAAGTGGAGAGCGATATGGGAAGCGACGATGAGGTGGATGGGGAGGAGCGGCAGAGGATTACGGAAGAGAAGAAGCCGCCGCCGACGCAGTTCCAGGAACCAGATGCTAGTAGTTTGTTGGATGCGTTTGGATTCTAACTGGGTTCAACCAGGCTTTGATTAGGTTCTAACTTGGGATACGGATTGGATTTGATTGGAAACTATTGAGAATTATTATGGTGGTGTAGGATAGGGGATCCAGACTTGGATATTTTTCGTTTTCTTGTTTTTGGTTAGTAGGTTTTGCGGTTGCATAGCATGGTGTTGAAGGCGATTTGCAGGACTTGACGGATTGTTGGATAGGAATGAATTTAATAATTGCTTTGGATATATTACTATGATTATCGTAATAGATGATGGCATTCATTGTTAGCTGGTGATGCTAGTCATTTCCTCCCTTTTCGACACATCACTCAAATCTAACGCGATCTGATTGTTCCATGCGTTCATCTAGCATAGGTTTTTAACTGCCGTGGATGGATCCTGTTAAGTCTATGTATGGCTGCCATTTTATCTTTCCATCATTGCTTGCTTCTCAACATTTCAGACCGAGAGCTGATAAGTTTCTCCATGCGCCTTCCAACTTCTCTTTTTAAGTATCCCAAGTACTACGAAATCATCTCGGGAAATAGTCACAGTTTTTGGTACCCATACATTAGCCAATAGAACAACTTATCCATTCGTTCACGCAGCGGAAGATTTTGGTTGCGGAGAGTGGAATCCTACTCAAGAATTCCGTTCTTGCCTCTTTTTTTAGAAGACTGGTAGATAAGGAGGGTCCGGCTAATGCCTCTATGGCTAGCTTTTAGTCCGCTTTTTCGTGTCCGGCAAGATTTTTGCGGTTTGAATCCTTTCAGTGTTTCTTTCTGTTTCTTCCTTTTTTTTTTAGCATATATAACTATGTAAGCAAATCGATTAGTCCTCCCATGGAACTAATCCCAGATCCTTTTTCTAGTGCTAGCGAGGCAAGTAATCATTTGGTAATCAATTGAGTGTTTTTAGTCTACGTACGTGTGGAGGTAGATCGATCGAATCTCCCATCGGCTCGATCTAGCCTTCTTTAGTGCACGATATCTTGGTACATATCCAGCACTCGAAAATGTTTTTAGTCTAGCCTCGCATCGAAGTAGGGTGATTGATTTCCCCATGGTGAAACATTGCCGATGCTTTCAGTGGCTGGCGAGGTTCTTACTGATCTCCCTATTGAATGTTTGTAATCTGCATGAGCATGGAGGAAGGTTGATTGATTCTTCTATGGGCTTGGGCTTGGGCGTTTTAGTACCCAATGGGAATTTTCTGGGTATTATTGCACTATATGTCGCTTATAGGTCTAGGCGGGATTCTGCGCAGTCAAATCCCTTTATAGTTCCCTTTTAGGGAGTATTTCAGTATCCGATAAAATCCTGGTAATATGGATGGATTATTGCGATATTTTTAAGTCTGTATGAATGCGGCCAGGTCGGCTCTTCCATGTCGCTATTCCGTCTACCGTTTCAGTGCATAAGGTCTATCTACTTATAAGCTGTTCAGCAAGTCGTTTTTCGCTCGTTTTTGCATAACAGCGGTATAGTCTACTCGATTCCTTTTTATTTAAAAAAATTTTTTTTTTTTTTTTCGAACTACCTCCTTTTTTCGTAATACTAACTGAGACTGATTATACGCTCATTTATAAACGTACCGCAGGCTTAAGTAAACGAATAGTCGCCAAGCTAGTCCTCCAATAGCTTATAGAAGGAATCTTTATTGTCTCAGAGCTGAGCTAGCACCATCATGCTTTCTTAATTATTTTAGAATTTGGCGTAGAATAGCTTCGAAATCGCGGCATATTCTTTTATTCCAAGTTCCATATAATTATGTTTTGTCTACAATTTTAGACAATTTATATTTCTCGATTGCTTATTTCTTGTGTACAATTCCCGCTTATGGAATAGTTTGAGGCTATCTTTTAGTTCAGCTATTTGTTCAGCTAGATCGATCTTGACTTCAACTATTTTTTTGAGTTCCATAGTTTAAGCGGTACTATTGTATTCTGCTATACGTCGTTTCAGGTCTTGAAACGGCGCTATAATCATAATTGTATCATCATCTTCCTTCTCGCGGAGAGGTAGCATGGCATTGTGGTGTTGTGTCTTTTAACCCAATATACCTATTGGAATGAGATTTTAGACTAAAGCCTGTGGCTTCCTTTACATGCTCGTGGGTAGGGAAAACATAGGGAAAAATAGCGACGTGTAATACTGGTGTTCGAGATTTGTAAGTCTTGTAGCACAGCATTGACAATTTCGTCGTCTTCTTTTTACTCTAATATTTTCTTTTAATTGGTACTGTTAGCCTTGTACGAGGCTACGTAATATATTTCTTTGTAGTAGACGCTTTTAAAAAGGCATGAGGCTTTAGGGGTTTTAGTATACCAGGAAGGTATCAGTAGCTATCGAACGGGTACTATATTCATCTAGACACTCCGTAAAAGGCCATAGCTAATGAAACTCTGTACTAGGCATTTATACTACTCGAGGAAATTTTCGATTGTAAAGAACGTTAATTTGGAGCATCCTCCGCCTCGATGCTAGCTGCTAATGTACTCCGACGACTTTGAAATGCACCGCCATTTCGGGTTTGCAAATCTTCTGTAGTCCAAATTTTGAGCAAAATCTTCTATAAAATCAAAGAGGAAGAATATTAGTGTGAGTAGGCCGTAGATGCCAATAATTTAGCATTATTCTCTTTAGAATTCACGCTACTGACAAAGTACAGGAAGACACTGCAGTTATACAAATGCTTTTTAGCCCTGTAGATGCAAAATTTTACTGCGCACTCTGGCTTCAGAGTATACTAAGCTCTCAGTCGTTTTATTGACGGACTTTGGTAACGCAAGTCCATTCAGCGTTTTTCGAGAGTTCTAGTATTCGAGCCCAACAGAATACATCCATGTTGTCGTACTTATTGGTATTTAGATTGGGATAAGACCGAAAGTGCTATAGTACACTCAGAAATTCTCTTTCCCGTTCCGCAATTAAGAAAGGGTGCATGAGGTCGTAGAGGGGTATCTGTCGCGTATCAGGCAGCATCAATTGCTGAGGCAAATATTGATGTATTGAAGGAGGTAAAGTGGCCTGCCTGGCCAGAGGCTGGCAATGGCGAGACTATATAGACCTGGAAACAGACCAACTATAATAGGATAGTAGAAACACGTGACAGTGTCCTTCGTAATTTTAATCCCGGTGATGCGGCATTGCATTATCATGGATAAGCTTTTAGACGAAGTGCACAAGGATATTTGGTTTCAGTATATTTGTAACGAGGTCTGTTTAAAAGATAGTCATTTGCCTTATTAGCTTCTCCCAGTAGCAGAGATATGTATTACAGGGCTTCGTGGTTCTATCCCCCGGATAAAGCATGCAATTATTGCATTTAGTACTAAGAAATCTTTATAATAGTAGGTGGATAATTTATAAATTTTCATATGCCAACAGCAAACCCTCCCCTTGCGAGACTGAAATACCAATGGTAGTTGCTCGATTCGCACTGAACTCTGTGATCTTGGAAACAGGTGGTTTGCCTAGTACATTTATCATGTTAGGTCTATACCTAATATTTTAGAACATAATATGTTTGTCAAATATATTTTAGAATTTCAACAACAAAAACGCCCTGCATGTTCCGGTCGAACTGGGGTTTCTAGATTAGTTCGACGCTTTTCCACTGCAACGGAAACATGGCCTCTACCTCTTCGATCTTTTGTCCCACGGTTCCTCGGAGTCGGCATATATTGGGCCTGATGTCTATTTTGGGATATCCTGCATTTTTGCATTATCCTGGGGATTTCCGCGCCAAAACTAAATCTCCACAATGCTATGAACTGACCTTTTTAGAACCTTGAAACAGTAGGAGAGAGCATTTTCTCTTCGACGTCAGTCTTATTAACCTAGGAAATAAATACGAGTTGATTCTGACTGTTATTAACCTACGGCTTCCAGAATTTGATTTTTTTCATGTGTAACTAGTATATGCACTTCATATCTCGCATAGGTTCCGGTTTTTAGTCCCCTTCGACCCATACCTCGGCGCGCTTTACGACTAAATCACAATAGCTCTTTTCCCTCGGGAGTATAGTTTCGGTTATCCATAGCGAGCTTTCCAGGCTGAATATTTCTCAGAATCGGTGACTGCAGTGTCGGAATTTGCCGCTTGTGAAAGAATATGAGCAGGCGCATGATGTTATAGTTCAGCCAGCTAATCTTGAGAAGCACTCAAGTTTAAGGGACCAATATGGTGCATTTGAAGGCGAGTTTCTGGGCTAATACTACGAAGATCTTGCAAAGGCTAGTCTGACCTTTTGGACCATGCTCAGAAAACGCGCAAGATTGTGGTCTATAGATTTGAGGCATGATACTGGGAGAAGAGATTATTATGGGGATTTTTGGCTAGTCTGCCGAGCTGTATCAGATATCGACGTACGATATCACGGTCGATATCACGCCGGATATCACGCTGGATATCAGCTGATATACCCCTTTTTCATGTACATAAATATGGCCCGCTGGCCATCTTCAATCAACCTGTTTAGCTCCTCATCTCCCTCCCTGAGACAAGATTCGCCTTTCACCACAGAGATTATAGCGAAAAGAAGAGAATAGTACAGGCTATGCACACTGCTAAAGATATCTTTCGGACTCTTAGTTAACGATAAATATTATCAGAGCGGGGTTTTTTTTCGCTGCCAGAGCAATTTGGGTGGCCGGCATATCCAACATAAGTGACCACGTTGTTAGACAGAAGTAGTTGCATAAACCGGCGGCGAAAATTTTTTTAGTTCGAACTAGGATATGGACAGACCATTAAAAGCACTGCCTGTCTATATCCCGAGAGTTGGGCATGGCCAGAACTTTAATCGCACACAGGTTTGAATAGAGACTGAGGAATTCATCCTATGACAAGGATCTTATTTATATAGGAATGGCGATAGCGTGACATAGACTCTGGCGTAACTTCGGTGGAGGTGGCTCCGCTATGCTAGGCATAAGCTCGGCACTCAAATTCTCGTGCTCACGAGAAGCTTAAATGGCAGCGAGTGAAGGATGAAAACATGACAATTATCAAACTAAAACTGGTGTTTGCGATATATCCTAGCACTGAGAGACTAGTACTAAGCGCTTTGTCTAGATAATTTTGTCCGAAATGTGCTAGAAGGCCCTAGTCATAGCCTCCTTCGCTATGTCTGAATCGATGAGCTATCATAAGAAATGACTAGGAGGTAACGATGGAGAGTAGGTTACTGAAAAATACATATGAAATCTCCCGCAATACTGCCTTGTTCGACCGTCCACTAAACTTTCACAAATAGGATCATTGAAAATATCTCATCACCTCACACAGATAGTCTTGCATACTCTTCGCACGTCTCGATCAGCCTTTTCTTGTTTCCGGGTTCCTGATAGCTGTTAGAGAAGCGTCGAATCTATAGTAAACTGCCACGTACTCCAGCACTGTGCCCCGCATCAGGAGTGAAGTGCAGTGTAGACTCCGGCCACGCCTTGTGTAATTCCCATGCCGTGATCGGCGGGCAAACGACATCATACCTGCCCTGAACGATCGTCGCTTCCTTCCATTAGCAAAATATCCACAAACTCATACATTAATACGTATAATACTAACCCGGAATGTGTCGGATCTTGTCAATATTCTCTTTTCTCAGCAGCTGACCCTCCTCCAGCCATGCCTTATTCTGAAAATAATGGGACTCCATCCGCGCGTGAGCGAGCAACCACGACGGATCATCCAGATTCGCCAGTCCTTCAATATTAGGATACAATGTACTAACAGTGATCTCCCACTTATTCCACGCATATGCAGCTGGGTAACTAACGCTAATGTCTTCAGACATCAAACGCTTATGGAATGCGTTGACGTGATCGGTTCGTTCTTCCTCGGGAAGGAAGCTCAGAAACTCGCCAAAGGCTTCGGGAAATAACATAGCCGTTCCCTGAGGGCTCAAAGTCCAGTCTAGCTCAAGGCTGCGCACCGTAAAGATACCACGGAGCACCAGAGAACCTACTGATGATGGGTGGGTCTGTGCGTATGCCAGAGAGAGCGTCGAGCCCCATGATCCGCCAAATACCATGTGCCATTTCGGGATCTTCAAGTGCTTGCGTAAGGCTTCAATGTCGGACACCAAGTGCCAGGTCGTATTGTTGCGTGTATCTGCATTTGGGCGGGACTTCCCACAGCCGCGTTGGTCCAAAAGAATCACTCGATAATACTGGGGATTGAAGAACTGAGTGTTGCCTTTGGTGATATGCCCGCCGGGACCACCGTGGAGAAAGACCACTGACCAGAGGGTTAGCTAATTATCTTGGGATAGAATGCGGAGTCTCAGTTAATATAATGAGTTAATCAATTAAGTCCTGATCTCTCACATACCAGGTTTTCCATCTTTCTTTCCGTACTGTTCGTAGTAGATCTCATGGATGTCGTCTACACTAAGCCAATCTTTATCCCAAGCATCATCGTGCTCATGTCCAGTGACTTGAAGTGTTTGTGACATTCTAGTTTTGATTTTACGACAAAATGTGTCTGTTGAGACTATATTGAGGGCCGAACTAGCTTTTGTAGGCAGAACTTAAGAGTCATGCCATCTCGAGCGGGGTGTAATGTTCAATCAGGCTAACCTGTATTCAGATTAGTGGTTGTGATAGGCTACTGAGTACCTTCCCGAACGGCAATAGATCCTCCTCTGTCACGCTTTTGAAAATTCCGACTGTTGATACCCGCGGATTTATCCCCCGGAATAGTCGTTTCTCGGATTCAATTAAGCGGAATTGCAATACCCCCCAAGTACCCACCCTACTTTGGATTGTTTTACTCGCAGTCGCGAAGCTACGGTCCAGCCTTAACGAAACGAGAGTTCCCGACGACGCCAAAGAACGGAATATTCGAACGCTAATTGGATTGTATAGGAAGCGATTGTAGTATTAGAAGTGGATTAACGCAGAGGCTTAGAGAAGCGAACAATTATCGGTTGATATCTAAAATCTAGAGAGAGCAACATTTCAATGATGGCTTTAAATGATGTATCGTACAAGCGAGATGCGCGCACAAGCGAGCTACGCACCTTTGCCAAGAGAACACCACCATCTATCAGTGCGATGCAGCAACCACCTCAACCTAACTCAATCTATAGAGAAGGTGGAATATCCCTTACCATATTAGCTATCAATAAAGGCCAAATTCAGAGCGTACGAGCTGCAAAAAAGTCTATAACGTTCCCGAGTCAACTCTCAGAATACGATTCACTAGTGCCTCTTCTCGACGCAATTGTAAGCCCAAATCAAAGAAGCTTACGAAACTAGAAGAGTCAGCTATTTTTCGGCCTATAATAAACATATGCTGTCGCGTGCATTCTCCTACTATTAATAGTATGCGAGATATAGCCAATCATCTGCTCAAAGCTGGATCTGCTGAAAAGGCCAGCGATAGGTAACTGTTTAATTTCGTTAGGCGTATAAAGAAGCTCAAAACACGTGTCTGTCGAAAATACGACTATCAGCGAGCTCATTTTAAGGACCCTAAGGTTATCGGTAACTAGTTCAACCTAGTACGCAATACTAAAGCAAAGTATAGTATTACTAATAACCATATTTATAATTTTAGTAGGACAGGATTCTATATAGGTATCGTATCTACTACTAAGATATTACTAGTCATCAGAATATCCTACCTGCTGTAATTAACGAGTTGTTCTATTCACTTACTAAAGGCGCTGCACTAATAGCTCATTTATATGCGCCACTAGAGCACCAGGTTCCCCAGATTCAAGAAGTAAATAAGGCACTATCTCAGCGTAAAAAGCGGCTAAAATGGGTTCCGCAGAAGCAATGCCGTCTTTATAGTATAGAAGATACTAAGATAGCTGCTCAAAAAGAGGTAGATAAGCAGCGGGGGGATGAAGAGCGCGAAGGTGTCAAGCACAGAAAGGCCGGCACGCTGCACCAGCAGCATTGTAGGCGTTGCTGCAAGACCGGCTATAACTCTGGAATTTGCACAGAGGTAGAAAAATTGTCTATCTATCTCCTATCAAAGTACCATACTAATACCAGCTGACGTTGTCGCAATATATACCTATAACTATCGAGATGGCTGATCAGGTGCGCAGCTCACTAGTACGGGCGCCTCGCTTGTACGATACGTTATAGTTGATATTAAGTTAGATTATAAGGCCGTAAGGCAAATATTAGCCCGCTTCCTAAGTCTCTATATAGTTTTATCTCTTCTGCTGCTTTATACTTCCTCTAATACTATAGTACTAACACCAGGATATTTATACTACTTAGCGTTAAGGAGTAGTCCTTTTTAGCGCCTCTCTCTCTCTTCTAGCACTTGCTGGTTTACCTTTTTAACTATCTTATACTTCCCATAATACTATAACACACCTACTAAATTATTTACGCTGGTTACAATTAAGGGGTGGTCCTTCCCTAGCATCTTCTTATACCCCTCTAGTACTCGCCGGCTCATCTCCTCTGCCGCCTTATACTACTCCTAGCACCTTACTACGCCTGCTAGATTATTTATGCTAGTTAGCGTATCGGGATGGTCCTTCCCTAGCGCCTTCTCTCTCTCCTCCAGCGCTCGCTGGTTCATCTCCTCTGCCGCTTCGTACCTTCCTTGTTGTGACAATAATAAGGCAGTGCTATTCATGCTATTCAGCGTGTCTAAGTGCCATGCTCCAAGGACGATCTCTCGCTTGTAATGCATCAGCCCCATGTTTCTCGCTACTTCATACTGCCCTCTCTCGCTTGCATACCATGCCGCTTTGACCAGCACCGATGCCCACACCTTTAATGTATCACTGTCAATCGGCGTATAATCTACCACAGCCTGAGCGTGAGAAAATAGCGCTTAAAATGTTTCCCAATTCTCATAGCGCCCTACTGGGTAGCTGTCGTTCATGATTACCGCATACTTCTTCCTCCCACCCCTCCAGCTCTTTATACAGCTCTAGCCACTCTCTTGTCGAGGATTATACTACCCGGCATATCTCGAACTCGCTTCCATCTAGGCTTATTTTAATTAGAGAATAGCTAATTAACGTGTAGATGTCGCCTTCAAAGTCGGCCTCCATCTCAATATGGGTCTAGTATTGGTCGCGAAGAAGTGACTCCGAAATACCCTATCGTTCGAAAAAAATTCATCAGCGATAGCAGCCGAGCAGCTGTCGGCCTCTTCCTCCGGATGTGACCAAACGATATCTGCCATATCGCGAGAATGGAGTTGGATGCTCGGCCATCCCTACCTCTATCTCCCACATCATTCTTCAGTAGACGGACCCGGTCGTGGTCGCTTCTACGAACTTCGGCGAGATAGCGTAAGACGGTCATTCGCGGCACTCTCTACACGATATAGGCTACCGCCTGCGTGATCGCGAGGTAGCGGATTGCATCGAGAACAGCGATCCGTCATATGATGCTCGCTCAAAAACACGAAATGAAAAAGAAACAACGGAAGCAGGATCATCCAACAACGCAGCTAAGCAATCCCTTCCTCAGCCCCACCCTTTGCATTCAACTGCGCAAAGAGCTCCTGCCAAACAGACATCTTCTCATCCCTCGGCGTCATAGCCGTAAAATTTGGCATTCTTACTCGTCGCTCTCCGTCAAACGGAATTTAGGGTAGCTTGTGCTGAATGCAGTATTCCTCAAGACGGAAATTGCAGCAGGCAAACATCACGTCTGTCACGCGGGCGGTTGAGAGGTTGGAGACGCCGTCGCCGATGAAGACAGTCATGGGAATTGTACCGTCTTCGCTTGCTAGACGGGCCTCTATTGGCCGTTTCCTGCAATTGTAACGTCGGTGGCAACGACGTCGATGTGTTCTAAGTTCTCCTCGCCAAGGAAGTAGTCTGGAGCTTTCCTCAAGACGGGCTTGAGGCGTGCCGGTGCGGCGTTGAAGGGAAATTTGTTGTTTATGCAGAACTTATGGAATGTCTAGAGGCCTTGGACTAGATCCGTTGCAGCCTTCATGACTTCGAAGCCATCATCACAGGGACATCAAGAGAACGCCACATTTCCTTGGAAACATCGCGTAAGAGACGAATAAAAAATTGAAATATATAAAATATTATAGAGTTTAGAGTAAATATATTAGACGCGGACTGATTTCAAGGCCCAACTAGAAAGATTTAGACTAAAATGAACTTGGTTAATTTATCCACTTGTCCACTTGTATCGACCCATGCTTCGCCATCCATGATTCCAGTGACAAAAGTAGGACAGATGAAACGCCATTTTCGACCCTCTTGCCTTAAGACCACGGGCCACTCAGCTCCCTTAAGTAGGACTACGGAGTCTCCAGCCACGACTGAATGGAAGCCTGTTCCGAATGCTCTCTTGTTGGAGCAATTAAGTTGTACCAACATCAGTGCTTTATCAATCATGTTTCCGGAGAACTCGTTGATGAGATCAAGAATCTCCGAAGTGCAAGTCAAAACATGACCGCCATGCCGGATTGAATTCGATAGCAAGGAAACCATAATGATCACGCAGTTTGTCATCTCTGTGGTCCAGTGAACTGTTGTACCTTCGTGGGCAACTTTCCATCTCTCTACAATTCTTTCGCCGTGGCTGAGGGCGTATTTTGTCTCAGGATACTTTAGGATCTCTAGCCAGGCCTTGAAAGGGCCATCCGGTTCGGAAAAGCTGTCTTGATACAAAAGATCAACGAGTATGTCTTCGAGGTCTCCCTCCCGGTAATCTACATTATTTCTCAACAGACTATACAACTGGCGGAAAAACCTCGTTTTGTTAATCCAAAGTAGCAGGGTCTCAGCGTCTTCAACAAGACTATCAAGTTCTTTGGCCGAAATAGGTAGCTCGCATTGCTCGATCTGGGTCGGAAAAATCGCTTTCATGTGTCTGCCATGCCTCCAATCGATTACAGTTCCGGCCATTTTACCCTGGACATGGAGTTCTCTAGGCCTCGGATTCAGAGTTTCTGGTGAGTCAGTAATCTTAGAACCGCTAGTGGCGTCCCCCAAGGGAATAGAAATTTTGATATTTCCATCTGACCAATCCGGAACCCAGCTTGGGAATAAAGTATCGCGGTGGCTATGACATGCGTCGCCGAGGACTTTGAGAGTACCAGACCACGTAATCATAGCGACAGCTGCTTCTTCGTAGACGCGGGGAATCGACTTTTCGTAACTTATTGCGGGCATCTGGATGCCTAGGTCTGTATACAATGCGTGCAGTCCGTATATTTTGTCTCTTGGCTCTGTTGCCTGGAGTTGGATGATATCTGAGAGACAAGAGGAAAGGAATACCACCCTCTGGTCTCGTTCATCCTCGTCATCCTCGGGGCTGGGGTCAGGCTTGGGGAATGGTTTTCCGCGTAGATAGTCTCTTACGACGTTTCGAATGTCAATCCCGATATAACTCTTGTGTGCTTGGGGATCAAGTTGACCGATCAACTGTTCAAAGACCAGGAAATGCACTGCTTCCGAATAGATATCCCATGGAATAGCGGAGTTTCCGCATACCACTAGGCAGTCCAGAGAATATGCCGCCTCTTGCACTGTCCAGATGCGGGAATGCCAAGGGTGACAAAATATATAGTTCAAAGCTGAACTGTCGGGATCTAGACGGCCCTCTCCGCGAAGTGCCTCTGCCATTATGTGAGTTGATACTAACCATTCGAGTACTTGCACATACCGTCGAATAGCAAGAGCTTCTTCAACCCTCGTTGTGAAGGACACTTTCCAATTCGCTCAAGATGTGTCATCAATTCACCCGTATAATCGTTGCCTGGGCCAAACCAACAAAGCGTACGGGCAGCCTTCCTGTATATTTCTCCCATGAGTGCCACCTGTGCGTTTCGTTCCTTAACGCTTGGTGCACTATTCTCTTGATCTATACAAATGGCATCCACCCATAAAACACGAATCGCGTCTTTGAGTCGTAAATGTCGAAGAGCAGACTCACAATTTGGGGTCACTAAGAGCTGCTTGCTATCGCAAAGAATGGGAATAGTGCCGAACCGCGAGCCCCAACAGTAGGAGACTGCTTCATAGCTATTTCCCTGCTTTGTGACCTCATCGAGGCTAACTTCGGTCAAGGCAGTCTCTAGAGCGGTCTGGAACTCTGGCGATGGCATAAGCGCTAAAATGCGGATTGAGCGTGGGGATGAAAGCCGACGGTGGCGGAATGCTCTCCTTGACCTTGAAGGTTTGACAGGCATTTGCGCTGGCCTCTGCGGTGGACTGTATAGTGGATATCCGTTGTCAGCCTAGCTGCCTGTGGGCAGATGTCGGCGGGTTTTGGTGAAGTCGGCAAATGCCGCATCCTATAATAAGCAACCACTGCAGTTCAGTTTATACTGTCTCTTTCCACAGACTAGTGAACGCGCAGGGGGTTTGTAGGTTTATATATTAATAAATAAAAACTCGTTAGAGAGCTATAAAGATAATAACGTAAATGACACGCGAGCGCGCCGGACAAGCGAGCGTGTCACCTCACACTCTACACGCGCCTTACGTTCTAATAACAATGGCTCAACCTACGAATGTCTAATTAAGCTACAACGAAGCATAAATCTCTCTAAATATCTTACCTATTAGTAATAAGCAACTTCAAAGCGAAAGATGCGGCGCTTCTATATAACGTCTCCCAAATAACAATACACCAACGCGACAGAATTGCTGCACGACGCGATTGTGAGCCAAATTCAGAGAATATCACTAAACTAGAAGAGGAGGCTATTATAACACATATACTCGACTTTGATTTGCGAGGATTTGCACCCTCTCTAAGTACTATACGAGATATGGCGGATAAGCTGCTTGCTGAGCGCGGCACTAGGCAGGTTGGCTAGAGATCGCCTAGGAACTTTGTTGAGCCAACTAATAGCCTTAAAACATAATTTAATTAACTATACGATTACTAGAGAGCTCTTTGTAAGGATCCTGAGATTATTAGGGCCTGACTTGAGCTAATAGCGCATACGAAAGCCATGTACGGTATCTTTATCGAGAATATCTACAACTTCAACGAAGCTAGCTTTATAATGGGCAAAATATCACCTAAGCTAGTTGTTACTGGCTTAAAGAGACGCGGCCAGCTAAAAGCTATACATCCAGGTAATTGTGAGTAGGTTATAGTGATCCATGAATCAACTACTATTAGGTGGAAGGGTCGAGTCGCTAGCCTTGAAAAAGCAAGACTATCACAACATATAAATAGTGTAAAACAAGCGTATGTAGAAGTAAGACACCTTATTAAACGCAGAGGGGGAGAAGATTATTACTCAAAAGGGGGTTAAGCAGCAGCTAGAGGGCGAAATAGGTCAAGGTAAGGCGCGATTAGGTGCGAGCCGACACGCTTCTCCATGCTGCAGCCGCTACGGAGGGACTAGGCATAGCTTATGTAAGTACGAGAAGGGTACTATAGATACGACTTAATCGCGGATACAATATTATATTTATAGTATCTTAATACCTTGTGAAAATATATCGTTGTAAAGGTCGGAACGGTTGATATCGTAATGCGCTCGCTTGTCAGTTCCGTTATAATATACTTAGTGAAGATTGAAAAAGTCAAGATGCCCGCGTGTTCACTCGCCTGTGGAAGGAGGCATTATAGCTAGAGTTCAGTCTCCTTTATAGTAAACTCCACTGCATTTATTTACTGCCGCTAGCTATCGATATCTGTGATAAGAGCATTCTTAAAGTTGCCTGGCATCACAGCTATGTTTGTGCCTGGGGGAATAGGAACGGACGGAAGCCCACCCTATCGAGGTTAGTTATTATAATTTCCAGTTCTTCCACGAAAGGTCGAGTAGGCTAGCGGCGAGGAGGATGCTTGAGAACTATGCTAGCTTCAAAGAAGTTGACAAGATGGAAGAACATTAGGCAAGGGTTGGCTATTGAGAGTGTTTACTAGTAACATTGTACTGTACAATGGTGAAGGCAGTAACTGAATTCCCATCGACTTCCAGACTCCCCACTATGCTTGTTAAGGCACAGTGACGATGATTGCAGGCTTCCAGCTGCCGTACTCTTCATCATCGAGGATACCTAGATTTCCGAGGCCGATGCTTCCCGCAATTGCAAAATTAAAAAATCAAAAGGCTAGACAACCACTTAGGAGAACCGAATCTTTAAAAAAAAAAAAAAAAAAAAAAAAAAAAATTTTTTCAGACAAACCCATCAGCGCATCCAATATTTCATGGTCCATATCGAAAGGTTCACTCTTGGCGCGGACCCTCGATTGTGTAATAATAGGCCGGGATTGTGGACCAACGACTCGCTAATTCACCGCTTCTATGGCAGAGATCAAGAATGACATTGTGGGAAATATGATTCTCGCTTTTACATTGACTGTAGTCAAAAAATAAAATAAAAGGCTACGGTCTGCAGTCCTTTGATTGAAAAGAAAGTGGAGAATTTCCGACATGGCACGTGGCTCTCTCGTGCCAATGAGTTTTTTGTCTCTTCGTTCATCAAAGTATGAAGGCTAAGTGCCACGGTATTTGCAGTTTGTCTACCGTTCTATATACCATAGCACACTTCTTGAGACAGTGCTAGAGTAAAATTAAGGTACATATTGTTGAACGACATAGTCATATCGGCACTCTCGTAAGCCCTAAGGATGATTGAAACTTTGCCCTTATTGTCACTTTTGATTATCGTACCGCCCAAGCCAGGCGTGGGAAATAATACATATGCAACTATTTAATGCGTTACATCTTTAGTCGCTAATACAAGCGTGCCGTTAAGTTGCTCTCTGGCGACCACGAGATCCATCTTTTTGAAGTGACTAGCGTAGATAGCCCAGACTTTACAAAAGCCTTTCCCTCTACGTTAACTACGGAATATCCCTCCCTAAATGGCGGCTAACGTCCACAGCTTTCGCTGCTCAAGGGGTACGCCCTTTACTATATTCTGAATCGCTAAAAGTTCATGGTTGTAGATCTCTTTGAGGATCTCATGCGCTCTTTCGGCCGGCGGAGTGTTGTAGGAGAGCTGTAGCGTGTATAGAAGCGCGTCAATATCGCCGGCCTCTGTAGCTTGTACAATATCCCATTCAAGAGTTGGACGGAGCCCAATTGCTTCACCGTGCAGACTGGTAGGGGTTCGATCCTGGGTCAGCGCTAAACGGATGTGAGTCGTAGTTTCAACTCTCCCAGTGAGTATTGGAGCACCAGGAACAACTAAAGCCGTCATCCAATGGCTGAGACCTTCAGCCTCTGCAGCATAATTCAAGAACCGGCAATTTATCTCTCCACACGCTGCACTCGTATTAACAAGGAAATTATAAATTGAGAATCCAGCTTTTCGGAGCGCCCGTACGACTTTCTGCAAGGCTTCCGCGAAGGTATCAGTGTGATTGTAGTCGT
This sequence comes from Lojkania enalia, assembly GCA_010094045.1. NCBI lineage: Eukaryota > Fungi > Ascomycota > Dothideomycetes > Pleosporales > Lojkania > Lojkania enalia. The sequence continues at coordinate 51,317 of ML986678.1, forward strand.
ACTGGATCTTGCACATGGATGCCCAGCAATGGACCAAGTCGGCTTGAAATTTTGCTTCCCGTTTGCTGATGCTGATTGCGTTGAGCATGGTTATTATACGGGCTCGAAATGCCGCTTCTGGAGTCCGTTTGGCGAGCACTAGTGTGCCGTCAGCTTTCTATACAGCAGACCACTTTCTGGAGTTGTTGGCTTACTATAGCCTTCACATCTCGTGTGTGCCAACATATTCCCTCGGTATTCGGGCTTGAGCTCCCTATCAATCTATTCGTGTGTATTGTAGCAGTCCATCGGCATGAGTTGCTTCACTTTAGTCCACAGGGCTGGAATACCCCCTCTTGGAATGCCTTCAAATCCCTCCATTGCTTCCTGGCCACAGACAAGTTTGTGCTCGCAGAGTCTCCATGCCTGAAAACTAACTACACTCTTGAATCGAGCATATGGAGTCCCAATTGTCCCATCGGGATCAACCTCTAAGACGAGCTGCAAATCCTTAGCTAGTGCCCATTCTTGGAAGGTCCACGCTCGGCGCCAGTAGCTCCACTCATGAAATCTCTCCCAAAGCTTGTTTATCTGGCCAAAGAATTTGCGGATCAGATGGTGCTGATCCCACACGAGAGTATCGAGCAGCGGATAACTTCGAGAGTTCAAAGGGACATTACTAAGCACATACGCCTTGTATCCTATCTCTTTCAATAAGTCGAATGCCCCCCTGTCGCCAGCGGGAAAAGCACGATGAAAGGGTCGGCGGCGTAGAATATATCTCTCATAACCGCGATCTGGGCTGCCTTGTCCTTCTCGTCGTCCTGGTCGATTGACAGCGCGTCTATCCACACCTGACAATTCACAGTCGATGCTAGATGAAACAGATTGGGAAGTCGACTGGCACTAGCCACTGGAACCGTTTTGCATGCAGAACATCCGTCACATTTGATTGCAACCGGGCCCGTGTCTCCTCAGACGTACGAGACTACTGCATACCTTCCTTTTGGGACTCCGCAAATGATCTCTACACCTCGATCGTCGGCCTCCACGACGTATTGGTGAGAACAGCTTCGACACGCTGTCACGCGAAACTCTTCTGGAAACCGTTCTATACGCTGTTCGCGTTCTTCTGCGCTCACACGGCCGGATGGGAGATAGATAGTATCGATACGCCGTTGCTCGTTCCCAAGCATGGCAGTCCAGTTTCTGTTGATTTAAACGGTAATTGGTGACTAAGTGACGCTGTCATGGATGACACTATGGGAGATGTGATGGAGTTTGCGTCAAAAAATGTTGTCTCTGAGAGAAGTATTGACAGAGACGGCTTGCTTGGCAGCTGAAGCCCAAACACCTCGCCTGACTTTCTCCCATTGCTACGTAACAGTAAGTAAAACTTCTGTAAATATCTTCACCCACACTCATGCTTGGGCGGGGGGAAGCTGCGACTGCTTCTTTCACTGCCATAATAGCAGCTCGCACAGGAGCCACGCAGGAAGCTGGCCGCCACCACGCACTCTGTAAAAGGTCCGCTGCTGCAGGCAGAGTGGCTACCTTGAGTCCTCATGTAGGTGGTTAGTCCGTGGCCAATCATAAGCAACATTCTTAAATCTAAGGGATTACATCTTCCTATGACACTGTAAATAGAATCATTCCCCTTCACATACTTTGCAGATATCTTTCTAATTGTCCCTTCACAGTTGCGTTCGCCTATTTGTCCATTTCAAAACTTAATTAGGGCAAGCCCCCTTTCTTAGTAATGATTTAGAGGTCCAAAGTGCGACTTAAGCAACCTTTTAAGTTTAGATCAACTCAACCACCACGACAATGACACTGATGCAGATTCATCGCAGCAATCAGCTATAGCGCCTGTAATATTGCGAAGCGACTATTTATGTAATTCCTCTAGGTCACTATTCAAGATGTCTCAGCTCTACTAGACTCTAAACACCGCACTACAATAGGACTAGAAAGTGATATTCACATCTATTCTTATTATAAACACGATTTACTACACATCTCTTATTGTAACAATAATTTCTATTCCGTTCGTAGCAGTCCGCAACGTTACTATATACATCATGCTAACCGTGCTGGTTTTCCTTTCCCCTATACTCTGATGGTTCCTGGAATCGGGCCAGAGCAGCCGTATAACTAGGAAGGCATCGTCTTCCGTGCTGAGTGATCCCAGAAACGGGGCCCCCCAAGATCAGGACACCAGTTCAGGCTATTGCTGACGATGCATTTAGCTGACAGATTTGTGTGGCCTGTGGGCCTTTGTCGACTAACTCTCACCATGCTAATAAGCACACCTAACACTATTCCAAGTTCTCACCACACGTATCCTTCGCTTCGACTTGCAATGCTCCACCAATGAACTAAACGAGCACTAAAATCCCGCAAAAAGGATGCCCATCTATCTGCAGGGAGCCGCAAAGGGCCACTGAAGCTCTCGTCTGGCCGAGTTCACCTGATGTGTCCTATCCTCGTAGAGCCAAGGAAGAAACCCGACCGGTTGAGATTTAGATAGAGGTAACAGAGTATCTCTGAAGGGATAGCGTGGATCATATACAAGGAATTTTTAAAATTATGGTGACGAAGGAGCCCAGCCGGTTCGGGATGTTTCGGTCGGACCCTTTCCGACTAGGAAGGCAGGCTGGGGAGATGGTTTGACAGCTAGAATTTTTAACAGAGCCCTTCTGCGCAAGAATTTTGCAGAGATCAGATTGTACGCACTTTACTCAGCCTCATCATGATATGATATGCATCCGTAGCCTCGGTGCTGGTGGTCGACGCAACCTATTTCGAGTATGGTGGCGATAATAGTATGGACCCGACAAAGGCGGCATTAGTAGCTGTAGCATCATTTGGATTGAACTCGGGGAGGGCGGTTTGTGCTGGTGCGAAACGAAGAGTGCACGTTGCGCTATCGTCTTCATTTTGCAATTCGTCAAGGGACGAGGCCGTCGGCTCGAGGTCGGAGTTCCAGGCTAGCTTGCAAGGTGAATGTCTTGTCCACGAGGCTTTCGAGCATTTCAAGAAAGTGTATCTCTCAGACATGTGCATCTTCGGCACGCCTGGCCAAAGGTCTGCTTGGTTTTCCACGAGGCTATTTAGACTGGCCTTCCAATCACCCTTAAGCGAGCACTCTCGTGCATTTCTTCGCGACTCAGCCCAAAATGTCAATACCAACCCGTTAAGGTGTGAAGCAGCTTGTGGTCCATCTACAGCAGCCGCCACTTCATTCTCTCACGACTTGATTCCTAGTATTCATCGCACCTCGTCGTCGATTGGGGGCGGAACGTCGGCCAACTTGTCAACCAACACGCTAGCGTGGTACATATTCCGTGTACGGTAGGTTTGCAGCGATAGTTTTTCTGCTAGGACTCGGCGTTCGAGATCCGTGAGAAGTACATAGTGTCACATGTTCTACTATCCTATTATAGTTGGTCTGTTTTTTTCAGGCCTATATAGTCTCGCCATCGTCAGCTTCTACCGAGGCAGGCCACTTACCCTCCTTCAATACATCAATATTTGCCTCAGCAATTGATGCTCCCTGATACGCGACGCATAGCGTTTCGCGCCGCGCCGCCATCGACCGCTCGTGGGCGCGCTTCGAGGCGTTGGGGGTGCTGCCATCATCTCTGGATCGCAGACAGCCGCACAGCTTTCTGCCCAGTGCTGAAGCGATGATTCGGTCGCCTCGTGAGTCGATTGTTGGGTGGAGCAGAGCTCTTCGGTCAGCGCAAGCGGCCGCGACGATGGATTCGATGGAGGCGGTGAGAATGCGCGTAGTGCATCGACGCCGGCAGATTACGTTTTGCGGCGCTTCGCAGTGCAAGTGCTGCAGCGAGAGGATTGCCTGATGTTGCTTTCAGATACCCGTCGCTTCATCGTATGGTATATGTAAATGCATAGTGTGCTAGGATTGAGATAGTAGAGTGCTTGAGCGCTTGTGGTGTTGAGAGCGATCACGAGCGAACCCCACCATAGAAACCACTCTCGGACACCACTCCGGGTGCAAGTAGTGGCAACAACCACCGCAACGTCAGATACAAATTATTTCAGATAGTTTCAACACCTCTCACACAAGATCAGAGCCGATGCAGGTCGATCATCCTCCCTGGTGGTGGCAACTCAAAGTACCATTCTCACATAGGCTACACCTCACGACGATTAGTAAGTGAAGTGCTGTGCCTTGGCTATGCTGTTTTTATATTACATCTGGCCTACCGTTTTAAATACAGCCTACCTGCTAACCTGCCTTGAAATCATTCTGCTTGCTAAGTTCTATAACCTCTAGCTACCATTTTGTGAGGATTTCGCGAGATGATATTGTATAAGGATGTTGAGGACCCAAGACTACCGTCAGCAGCTCAGAGCAGTCCTCCATTAAGGAAATTGCTTTACTTTATAGTGCCTTGACCCTTTAATGTGAATGCGGGGTTCTTCATGCTGGGCAACATAGAAGGATGCTCGTCCCCAAGCGCCCTCTTGAACGTCTCCATCAGCTGCACCTCCAGCTCTTCAGCCTCCTTCTACCGCCCTTGATTCCGGTACATCGACGCCAGGTTAGCCATGCTGGTCAGCGTGTCTGGATGCTTGTCCCCAAGTACCCTCTTTCTCGTCTCTATTACCTGCACCTCCAACTCTTCAGCCTCCTTCCACCGCCCTTGATTCGAAAACGTCGACGCCAGGTTAGCCGTGCTGGTCAGCGTGTCTGGATGCTCGTCCCCAAGCACCCTCTTCCTCGTCTCTATCAACTGCAACTCCAGCTCTTCAGCCTCCTTCCACCGCCCTTGATTCCGGTACGTCGACGCCAGGTTAGCTATGCTGATTAGCGTGGAAGGATGTTCATCCCCAAGCACCCTCTTGGACGTCTCTATTACTTGCACCTCCAGTTCTTCAGCCTCCTTCCACCGCCCTTGATTCTGGTACGTCGACGCTAGGTTAGCCATGCTGGTTAGCGTATCTGGATGCTCATCCCCAAACACCCTCTTTCTCGTCTCTACCGTTTGCACCTCCAGCTCTTCAGCCTCCTTCCACCGCCCTTGGTTCTGATACGTCAACGCTAGGTTAGCAATGCTGGTCAGCGTGTCTGGATGCTCGTCCCCAAGTATCCTCTTGAACGTCTTTATCACTTGCACCTCCAGCTTTTCAGCCTCCTTCCACCGCCCTTGATTCCGGTACGTCGACGCCAGGTTAGCCATACTGGTCAGCGTGTCTAGATTCTCGTCCCCAAGTACCTTCTTTCTCATCTCCATTACTTGCACCTCTAGCTCTTCAGCCTCCTTCCACCGCCCTTGGTTCCAAAATGTCGACGCCAGGTTGGCTATGCTGGATAGCGTGTCTGGGTGGTCATCCCCAAACGCCCTTTTTCTCGTCTCCATCACTTGTACCTCCAGCTCTTCAGCCTCCTTCCACCGTCCTTAATTCCAAAACGTCGACGCCAGGTGAGCCATACTAGTTAGCGTGTCTGGATGCTCGTCCCCATACACCTTCTTAAACTTCTCCATTACTTGCGTAAATAGTTCTTCAGACTCGTTATACCGTCCATCACTATGTAGCGTTATAGCATACTTCCATGCCAGGGTTAGCCTATCCCCGTCCTCTTGTTCAACGATACTATGTGACAGAGTGTATTTAACATGCGGAAGTAATCTTCTCCACTTACTTCTACTACTGTGGTCATAGTCTGGGAATACCCTAAGTAGCTGGATAATAGTATTTTGGGTCTGTTGGTCTAGCCTTTCTTGCTTTTGAAGCCACTCCCGTAGAGCGTGATGTACTAGTTGGTGGAGATCGAGTGCGGACTCGGCAGGTCGCCTTGTAATAAGCGCGTAGTTGTTGAGAGTTTTTATCGCGTCTTCTCTTTCACGAGGCGAGGATGCTTCCAGAAGATCGAGTGGGATGTCTTTTCGGTCTACGCAGGCCGCAAGAAATGGATAGTCTACCGCCAATGCACTATTACAGCGGATTTGGTCCATAGAGATGAATAGTGTGGTAGCTACAGGACCCGTTGTACTATACTCCTGTAGCTTGTCCTTAGGCAATTCGCTGCTACGCTCGAGAACTTCTTCCTTTTTCCTAACTAGTCTTGATCGGTACTTTTGCAGCGTGATGTTTCTGGTATTAATATAGGCTGCTGCTTGAACAATTGCTAGGGGGAGATATAATAGCTCTTGTAGTAAAAGCTTCGCCTTCTGCTGCTCACTTCCTAAGACCGGAGTGTTTAAGTAGTTTTCTAACATTATTTGGGCTGTTCTTAGTGTTATTGCCCCTAACTCTATAGTGTTTTGTAACGCTAACCTCTTCGCTATATTACTATTAGTTGTTATATAGATGATGGAACATAAATTAGACTGTGGTAGATAGTCGATCAAGTTGGCTGCTCGTGCTGTAGATAACCTGTTGGACCCTAGGTTTATGTCCTCTATGTTATTAAAAATTAACAAATACTGCCTTGGTCTCTTCCTACTTAGATAAGGTTTCACTAGCTGCTTAATATCTGCCTCCTCATCGTCCCAACCAGGAATGTTGAGCTTTCGGGCAATACTTGCATACGATTGATGGAGACTGCCTATATCGCTTGCATCAATCCAGAAAACTGAGCAGCTCTTGCTCTTTTGTCTTGTTCTGTACGCAAGCTCAAGCGCTAGCTGTGATTTGCCTGTTCCTGCGCGTCCTACTATCGCCATTATTGTTGTTTGCTTGTCTCTGAAGAGCTTTACTTCCAGTTCAACGAGCTCTGACTCTCGACCGACAAAATGATTGTTCTGTGAAAATGGAATGGTTGATGGTGCACTACCGGCAGCCTCTACTTCCACCTGGAGTCTTCGCAATGCTTTCTCTTTTCCCTCGCCATAGGTGGTAGGCATGAAGATACTAAGGATTCCAAGTAGGCAGTATATAATGTCTTCTTCTTCGGTTGTTCTGCGATTTCTAGCCCACTCCGTTCGCTCGGATTTGGTAAATTGGTCTAAGGGACAATTCCCCAATGCCTCAAGCGGAATGCTAGTAATCTCATGTACTAGCTGCTTGAGAGATGTTTTATCGCCTATCCACCGCCCGTCACAGGAAAAGAACTCGACTGATGTCGGAGCAATAAGCTCTTGAAGTGTCCAACCTCGAGTGAACCATTCGCTTGCCCGAAACGATGCCTCCCAGTTGCTTTGTTGGGGGGTTTCCTCTATTGCAGTGGACACTGAAACGGCTGATAGGAATACGTAGCATTTTGCCGCATTTTTATACCAACGAAACATCGAGTTAATCGCTTTCGAACGCTCACAAAGGTTCCATCTATCAATGCAACAAGTATCGATCCAGAAGTACTGGAGCTGATCCTGGGCCGCCTGTTTGGCGCAGAACTCAATCTTTCGATAACCATCCTTCTCTTTATAGGTGTTGCTTCCTAGATCTTCAAAGAGAACCTCAGAATCTCCCCATCTGTGTGAAAGGATTGCATATGGCGGGATGGTCTTCCCATGAAAGACTGTCGAGGCGAGTCTCTTGGAATAGTCGAAATGAAGAAGTCGCATGGCTACTACATCGGTTCCGGGACGGGAGAGCAGAGAGCGCCAACGATTCGGGGCAAGCGGCTGTCTAGAATTGACTAAGATAGCGGCTACGAACCTTGGGGAGAGAAGAAGCGGTTGATGGATTGTGATGGCCGGGGGCAGGCTATAAAGGCAGCCTGCCGAGGCGGTGCTCGCGAATGCGTTGCACTAGCTCAGCCCCAGCGCCCACCGTGGCTGCGCGCGCTGCAACCAGCAGGTTATCCCTTCCATATTCAAACTTCCAACAGTACTACTCTAAAACAATAATTTGTCCAGTTTGTTTACAGCTTCATATTCAAACGGAGATTCTTATGCTGCCTTAGCTCCTTCGCTGTATGCGATGCCGATAGAGGCGATCGCAAACTCTAGTTGCCGCGCAGAGTTTCGAATCCCACCTTGCTGTGCCGTAATAGGTTACCATGGGAACTAATCTTGGACACCACTGCCAGTACAAGTAGTGGCAACTGTGGTGAGAGGCGAATCTTGTCTCAGGGAGGGAGATGAGGAGCTGAACTGCTTGATTGAAGATGGCCAGCGGGCCATATTTATGTACATGAAAAAGGGGTATATCAGCTGATATCCAGCGTGATATCCGGCGTGATATCGACCGTGATATCGTACGTCGATATCTGATACAGCTCGGCAGACTAGCCAAAATCCCCATAACAGCAACAATCACCAGAACCTCAGATACAAATTGTTTCAGATAGTTTCAATGCCTCTCGCACAAGGTGAGGGCTAGAGCGTCCTCCCTGCCAGCGGGGGCGAAATGTCGCCGTCCTATCCCCGCGACCTGAAAATTAACAAAAGGCTACTCCCAATACTGTTCTAGCACATATGCTGCTCTCTTAGCCAGCTGACTGCTTAAGGACACATTTTTATTTTAAGATCCAGTTTTCAACAAAATTTCTACCCTTTAGAGTTCTTTGTGCTCTCAAGCATGAGAGGTTGCAATTCCTCCCAAGGTACAGAATGCATAGGATCGTGTTGCCGGGTTGTCTGACATGTTTTTACCTTCACCTGACGAGTCTAGACTATAAAGCCGTTACAGCGAAAAGCAGTGATTCTAGCATACTTAAATAGAAGAATGGGGTAAGAGGGCGAAAAGAACCGTCAATGCCGACAACCACGAACTAGGTGGGACTAGTATTGAGCGATTAAAGGAAGAACAAGGAGGCGGAGACGATTTATTAAGAGACGTTAGCACTAAGCGAGGCAGTTATAGAGAAGAAGCACCCATCAACTCTGACGAGTATCTACTACCTTACCTACTTGCTGCATCCTTGAGGACACTACAAAATGCATTGCCCCTTTACAACAAAGCCTATATTAGCCGTCTAGAGGTACTCACTCTTGATCATCCGCGCTCAAAGGCCTTTTGCTAAGCTCACTCCGCAGCTACGTAGCGCCTTAGCAACTGTTTACAGCGCCCTAGGTGGTCTAGTAGCGATATCCTACTCTCTGCCTTCTAGAGCGTTCTTAAGCCGACGACATGAATATCATGCGGTAGATATGCTGTACGGACTACTTTTTTATCACCCTCGCTTAGAATTACCTCTAATAGGTGAGCCAGCGCCTTGTTCGCCCAGACATTCCACTGCTCCTATAACCGTAACTAGTTCCACGTCGTGAACTGTACCAATCGGTGAACGTCAAGAGAAGAGTCTGCTATCTTGTTGACGGATAAGTACGCGTCCAATTTCCTGATTACGTCAATATCCTTCTGGGACAGCCGGGTGTGGAATATCTTTCGAAGCTATGTGCGCTATTTATATTAGATACTCGGCCAGGAGAACATCAAGCTTTCATACATGCTTAGACGAAACTAGCTAGGTACATCAGTTGCATCGAGATTTTTCAATTCTAGTTTCTCCAGCCATCTTCGAAGTCGTTGCTAAGGAGTCAGCGCGTCCAACGGGCAGTAGTACTGTTGCTACTGTGCGTACTGTACGCTGATTATGGCGATAGTATTTTAATGCGTTATTGCCGTGAAGGAACGCAGCGATTGAGACACCGTATACGTCGTATACGCAATTCCTTGGCGTTGAAATATAAGTGCCAAGGCCTGATTTTGAGCGTCCACTGCGTCCGCCGCGCCTGAATGAATGATTGGCAGTGCTAAGACCGTTATTTTGAACCTCGCAACAAAGCTGGTGATAAGGTCTAAGTCGTCAGCGGCCGGGTAGGGGATATAGGGCGTCAAGCCCATGATTATGAAATTCATGAAGCTGGGTATTGTCTTCGTGTAACGATGACTTCATTTATATAATAGACAGAAACTTCATCGCAGAATCAGACCCGAAGCTTCGTTACATCTCATTGGCAGTTAATTAACAGCAATATATAAGTACTTACGTTCACCTCAGCGTCAATTTATATCTTAGACGTGTAGCAGCAAGGGTAAAGCATCCTTTATACCTTATTATTCTGTCCAATTGAGGCAGCTTGCCCCCACCCTTGTAGCAACCCTATCAACACTAATATCGTCATTACCCTGATCACCGGCCGAGAGCTCGATCGACTCGCCTTACAGCTTATTCTCACATGTTGCACTAACTGAAGGCTGAACCTATGCAGCTCTTGTGTTCAATATTGACTGGAATCACATCTAGCATAACCCCAGCGAGAGACTTGTTTCTTATCGGATCGAATACCGCGTGAAATAGAAGGGATCGCTTAAAGGAGGCAGCGAGTCGTCATACATCTAGAAATACAGTGCTAAACTTGAGTATCTGAAGCTGGATAACAAGACGTCGCGGATCTGTTTTGAAGGGTATACTGCCTATAGAAGGTCAGATTAGATGTTAAAACGTACAACGACACTCACCATATATTTAAGCATCTGCTGAAGGCTCACCGCATGTCCTTGAGTGGTAATCTTATAGTCCACGCGCCGATGCTGTTAGCAAACCCTTAGACTCTTGCGAGAGACGTAGCTGGAGCGACTCGAGCGCTCTCGCACCTGCCGCATAATGAAGGACCCCTTCAAGCTACTCTGATAGATTAGACGAGACTTCACGACCTCAGCTTCCGCGATACCTCTTCATTGGCCACGAGGAAGTTAACCAGCTAGAATCGAATGGAGTTACTCGCAGCGCTGCTGTCTGCCCCAACCGCGCTCCCTATGTATATTTCGAGGTCGCTGAAAGAGATGAAGATAGCTATTCGTACGCTCTTGAAGAGTACTTGTAGCAAGCTCTCAGCAAGTTTTGATATCTGGTCTTCGGGTAATTATCTATGGTCTATGGTCGTCGTGGGGCACTTCATCGGTAAGTAGAAAACTCTTACTCTTACACGCACATGCTACATACTAATCTTTTATATAAGACTTCGAGCTTTATGGGTAATTACGCGTCGAACAATAGTAGGACTCTAATTAAGAGCTTAGGGAAAGCGCTATGTATCCGGTAGCAGCTTCACCACCTACTTATAGCCTCTAGATGAAGCCGTTTAGAGTGCATTACTAGCTTCCTAATCTGGTAGTAGCTTAACGACGTTAAGATAACTGATTGTTCTGGCTCTGGTGAGTGGTGCCCAGCCATCTTTGTTAGCCACTGCGACGTCTACTTTCTTCTCTAGTAGCAGCTTAACAACGTTAAGATGACCGTTCCCTGCAGCGTGCTGAGGTGGCATCCCTCCCATATTATTAGCAACTACGACGTCTACCCCTTTCTCGAGCAGTAGCTTAGCAACTTCGAGATGACCGTTTTCTATAGCACTATAAAGCGGTGTCCAGCCATATTTGTCAGCAACTGCGACGTCTACTCCTTTCTCTAGCAGTAGCTTAGCAACTTCGAGATGACCGTTTTGTGCAGCCCTATTAAGTGGCGT